>JADRCH010000006.1:30004845-30068281 GCA_019843965.1 Rhynchomys soricoides | reverse complement strand
AAGAAGAAGAAGAAGAAGAAGAAGAAGAAGAAGAAGAAGAAGAAGAACAACAACAACAACAACAACAACAACAACAACAACAACAACAAGAACAAGAAGAACAAGAACAAGAAGAACAAGAAGAAGACTCATTTACAAAACTTTGAAAGGAAGATATGGGCAGTGCTAACATTTTTATATTCCAAGTTTGTATGCAGACTTCCCTCCTCAATTTGAACTGGAGGATTATTTCATGACCACAATAAAGACATTTTTTCACATGCACTACAGAGATCATAAATAGTTGGGAAGCAAGCAGAATTCAATTTATTTATAAACATTTTATGTTGATGAGTTTCTTTCAAAGATTATTAAAATGATTAATTTTTAATTATTCTGCAGAAACACATTTATTAGACATGACTTGCTTTTTGTCCACCATTAAATTGGTGAAAACAATGTGTTTAATGAGATAAGAGTAATTCTAATGAATGACAGGACCTTCCCGCCTTTTCTGATGTAATTTCCGTTTGTGTAAGTATGGATTTTTTTTGTATTTAAATTAAATGTACTTGAAATTAGCATTTTAAACTTTTAATATTCAAAATTTATATTAGAATAATAAAATATCCTTAGTTAAATAATTTTAACATATTCTTCTTTTTTGGATAGTTACTTTATTTACATTTCAAATGTTTTCCCCTTTCCATGTCTCCCCTTCGGAAACCCCCTATCCCATCCCTCTCCCCCTGCCCCTATGAGGGTGCTCCCCCACCTACCCACTTCTGTCTTCCCTCCCTGGCATTCCCCTACATTGGGGCATCTGACATACTCAGGCCCAAGGGCCTCTCCTCCCACTGATGGCCAATAAGGTCCTTCTCTGCCACACATGTGACCAGCACCATCGGTTCCTCCAAGTGTATTCTTTGGTTGGTGGTCCAGCCTCAGGGAGCTCTGGGGGGTCTGGCCAGTTGAAACTGTTGCTCCCTCCATGGGGCTGCAAACCCCCTCAGCTGTAGGTATGTATTTTATAAGTAAGAGATGCCATGACTAGATCAAAGATTCTATAGGTAGAAAATATACTAAATTAAAAGTATTTTTAAGAGGATATTTTCAGTTTTCTTTTATGTACATAAATGTTTGTCTGCATGTATGTATATGTACCACATTTGTGCTAGATGCCCAAGGAGGCCAAGAGAGGGCACTCGAACCCTTAAAAATAGAGTTACAGATGGTTATGGGTCTCTATGTGGGGTGCTGAGAATCAAACTCTGGTCCTCTGCAAGAATATCCAGTGCTTTTAACCTCCATGAAAAGAGGTTTGTGAGTTTTATTGTTGTTGTTGTTTTTAACATTAAAGAAATGTGTTCAGTCAGATTCATTAATATCTATCTAGAATTGTGGGACCATGAAAGGCAACCTGGTTTCTGGTTGAGCTATGGTTTAATCCCCCCACCCCAGCGAACCTAGTAGGGGGTAAATAACCCTACAAGGGACCGAAGGTGTTTTGCCATGCTCCTGGAAACCAGGCTTCCGACACTAGGCTGCAGCTCTCCATAGGTCTGTGACTACAGTCATGTAGCCTCAAGCCCCCTACACAGGTAGAGGTGTGGTCACATAGCCTCAAACCCCTCCACAGGTAGAGGCATGGTCTCATAGCCTCAAGACATCCCCATGTTAATGAGGCACCTAGAGGCTTAGCCATTCCCCTTCCCAGCCACTATTTCAACCTTGCCCCTCCCTGAGGTGGTGGGGGTACAGATTCACTCATGTCACTCTCCACCAAGACAGTAAAAGCCCTGAAACCCTGGACTGTCTCTCTTCATAGGGATCTGCCATAGGGAACAATGGAACAGGCCTTCATCTAAAGAGCTGCGTCTAGTCTCCTGCAGAAGGCCTCCCAGAACTCCCAGCTACGACTGTCACCAAACCAAACCAAGTGAGCTAGCAGGCGACAAGCCGCAAACCGAGGTCCCCTCAGGACCCCCACTATGCTCCTACCTGCTTTTTCCCTTTGGCCTGTGGCTAGATCCAAGCCAGGGGCCCCCACTTTGTTCTCAGCTCTTCCTCGGCATCCAGTGGTGCCTAGGATGTCCAAGAGCGAGAAAACCAGACAGAGTCGGCTTCCGGCAGTCCCAGGGACCCACCCTGCCCTGCTCTACCACCCCCTGGTGGCTTCTCATACTCCAACACCCGCCTGGCAGTGCTGTGGGATAAGCTTGGTCAAACTGCCCACATCCTGCCTCCCCTAGAGGCACGAGCCTGGGTTGGAATGCAGAACTTCACTCCATACCGCCATTTAATCCAACATAGAATCACATAAACCTCTTAGACCTTAGGTTTTGATGACAATATTCTGTGTTTAGGTGGATGTGCTCTTATGTCTACCAGAACAATGGGATAAAAAATAGCATTACTCCCAAAGGGAGGCTACACAGATCCTGTTTATTAGCTTTATTGTTTCTTGCTCACAGTCTCTCTCTGTTTGATTTGAGGCAATACACAAAGGTACATAAGCTGTAAAATTGCCTATTGCAAAGAAAACAGATGCAAAGGCTAAGGCAGAGGAGAATTGTAAATCACGAAGGAATGGGAAGCTGGATCAAACCCGTAACTGGCCAGAGGAGACCTGTGTGATAGCTAGAGATGGGAATGAGGCACATACATCCATGTCGGCTAGCTGTAGCCCATGGTCTTATAGACCGTGGATGTTTACCAATGAGGAGAGACAGGGATATGTGGTCACAGAATGGAGAGAGGGCAAGGAACCTTGTGCCAGAGCGGTGTGCTCAGGGAGTGCCCTATCGTCAAAGCTGACACGACACGCACTTCTCCCTTTCATCTTCTTGTTTTAATGTCTCAATGAGTTCTTTAATTATTAATATTCCCCAGCCCCTTCCCCCACTACTCCTCAAATCTCTGTCCTCCTTTTCTTATTATCTTCCACCCACCCCCACACCTCCACCCCACCTACACCTTACCTCCCCCCCCCACATAAGCAATAGATGTATAAATACACCCTGCTGAATACGTTTAGTGCTGTGTGTGTCTGTGTTTTTAGGGCTGACCACTTGGTATTAGGTTAGGTGGCTTAGCCATTGGGAAGAGTAATTTCTCCCTCTCCCGGCTGTCCTTGATTGCCTACAGTTTTCATCTGATTCTCTGATGCGTGTTGGCATGTCAACTGGTGTTGTCATTGTTCAGGTCTTGTTTAAGCAGGTGTACTGTTGAGATTTCATGGGTGTAGCTTCTCTGCCATGTTTAGAAGACAAAATCTTGTAACAGATTTTTGGGTCCTCTGGCTCTTGCAAGCTTTCCAGCCTCTCTTCTGAGATGTTCCATGAGCCTGAGGTATAGAGGTATTTTACATACATATATACATACATACATACATACATATATATCACACACATACATATATATATATAAAACATATATATATATCCATCCATCCATATATGGGCAAGGCACATATAAATATACACACATCTATACAGATACACACACACACACACACACACACACACCCCACACACCCCTGTATGTATGGACAGGGTACACACACATATATGTGTGTGTATGTGTGTATAGGGCAGGGTACCCCGTGGTCCATTGCTTTCTGCATTATGGCTTTCTGCAACGTTCTCTGTCTATTGCAAAGGGAAGCTTCTTTGATGAGGAATGAGAACTGCACTTATCTATGTTTATAAGGATAAATATTTAAAATTTGGTTAGGATTTATACTGATTTAGGAAAGTGGCAGCAGTACTTTTACATCAGTTAACAGCACCAGGTATGATTTCCCTTCTGTTCCATGGACCAGACATCCAATCTGACAGCCGTTGGTTACTGCCAGTATATAAGTGCCGCTACTGCACTTTTTGGTCTTATCTCACCATTCTGGTTGCAGATGTCATTTGTAGACATCACAGCTGGGTAGAAGGATTCATTGCTTTTCCCCCTTGTCAGCTTGCATAGCATCTTCCAGTACTATAAAAGCCAGTCTTCAGAAAGAAAGCTTTCAGGTCAGATCTAGCTCAAATCCTCCAGGTTCTTCACAGTGTGAGGTGTCTTCAGCAATGACAGGTACTTACCTTGTGAAAACAATAGCCTATATTGTCTTGGGAGTCTCTTAGACTCCCCTGACCAACAACTCTCAGATCTGGTACTGAGGGTTTTTGTTAGATATTTTATGCTTTTTTTCAGGAGAGGCATTATTGTCCCAAGTGGTGTAATTTCATTTACAATATGTATACATATACATTCATAAACACACACACACACACACACACACACACACACACACACATACTGGCTAGTTTTTTGTGTCAAGTTGACAAGGGGTCAATTGTACTGGCTAGTCAACTTGACACAAGCTGAAGTTATCACAGAGAAGGGCGTTTCAGTTGAGAAAATACCTCCATGAGATCCAGCGGTAAGACATTTTCTCAATTAGTGATCAAGGGGGTAGGGCCCCTTGTGAGTGGTACCATCTGTGGGCTGGTAGTCTTGGGTTCTATAAGAAAGCCAGCTGAGCAAGCCAGGGGAAGCAAGCAAGCCAGTAAGCAGCATTCCTCCATGGCCTATGCATTAGCTCCTTGACCTGCCTGAATTCCAGTCCTGACTTCCTTTCATGATAAACAGCAATTGGAAGTGTACGCTGAATAAACCCTTTCCTCCCCAACTTGCTTCTTGGTCATGATGTTTGTGCAGGAATAGAAACCCTGACTAAGACTATATATATATATATATATATATATATATATATATATATATAATAAAAATACTGTATATATGTAATTTTAGGTAAATATAATATGATCCTGTATGGCATTTTCAAGCACTCGTGGTCTTTTTTATCACTTCCTCCTTCTCTTCCTGTACTGTCCTTTCTCCCCACTTCCCAACAAAAGTCTCCCATTTTCTTCCTTCCTATCATCTGTATCCAGGTATTCTCCTCTCTAGTGCCCCTTCCCTAACCACATGGTCCTCTTTTTACTTTCCTGGATTCTGGGGTTACTCCAGGTTATATATTTACATCTGAAGATTTGGTGTTAGGAACCTTAAAGAGGATAGAACATGCAACATCTGTCTGTCTTGAACTGGGTTTCCTTACTCAATATAATATTTTCTGATTCCACCCATTTATCTGCAAATTTCATGACTTCATTTTCTTTACAGCAGAGTAGTATTCCATGGTGTATCTGCACCACATTGTCGTTGTCCATTCATCTGGTGAAGGACATTTAGGTTGTTTCAGTTTCCTAGCTATTGTGAGTAGAGCAGCTGTGAACATAGCTGAGCAGGTATCTGTGGAGCAGAATAGAGCCCTTTGAGTATATGGCAAGGAGTCACCTATCTGGGTCGTATGGTAGATTTTACTTTTGTTTTGAGAACTCTCCACACTCATTTCCAGAGTGGTTGTATTAATTTTCAGTCCAACCAAAAGTGAATGAGGATTCTTTGCCTTCACACCCGTACCATAATTTGTCGTCTTTTATTTTCTTAAGCTGAGTCATTCAATGTTGCTTTGATTTGCATTTCCCTAATAGCTAAAGATGATGAACACTTTTTAAGGAATTTCTTAGACATTTTCACTGATTTTTTGAGAAATGGCTGATTAGATTCATAGCCTATTTTTTAACTGGATAATTTTTTTACTTCTTTTTTGTTTGTTTGTTTTTGTTTTTGTTTTTGAGTTCTTTGTATATCCTGAATATTAATTCTGTGTCAGAAGATTCTCTCCCGCTCTGTAAACTTCCTCTTCATTTAATTTGTTGTTTTCTTAGCTGTACAAAAGCTTTATAGTTTTATACTATAAAGTCCTATTTGTCAATTAGTGGCCCTAATTTCTGGGCAAATAGAACCCTGTTCAGAAAGTCCATTCCTATACCTACATATTTTAGGGGATTTCCCTTTTTTTTTTTTTTTTTCTAGAATGTTTAGTGTTTCAGGTTTTATATCCAGGTCTTTGATCCACTGGAAGATGATTTTTGTTTAGAGTAATAGGTAGGGGTCTAATGTCATGACTTTACATGAAGACATTCAGTGTTTCCAGTACCATTTGTTGAAGATGCTGTCTTTTCTCCAGCATGTTTTGGAATTTTTTTATCAGATGGCTGATATTGTTTGGGTCCTCTATTCTGTTCTATTAGTCTATATGTCTATTTTTGCCAGTGTCATACTGTTTTTATCTTTATTACTATAGCTTTGTTATATCTTTTATCTCTATAGTAGCTCGATACCTGGTATGGTAATCTCTCCAGAATCATTCTTTTTCATAGAACTGCTTTTGCTACATTTTGGATTTTAGGATATGTAGGGTCTTGAGTTTTGATCGGTGGCAAAGGTTCTGGGAATTCAATGATTTAATCTATAAAGTGACAAGGCTGACACTCAGAATTGTCCATAGGATGAATCAAGTGCAGTCAGAGTTTGATAGGCAGGTACCTAGGAGTTTTTTCTTCACCAAGGGTCAAGTGCTGTACTTTCCTTGGGGCAGATGCAGGTATAGCTCCTGCTTGGTGGACAGGTCTTCATCCAACATGATCAGCATCTGTGTGAGAGGACATGAACACATTGGCGAAAGACCATGTGAAGATACTCTGAGAAGGTGTGATATCAACAAATACAAGCACACAGGTCTCAGGAAAAAAAAATCAGTCCTGCTTATACCTTTGACCTATGACTTTTGTCTTAAAGATTTATGAGAAATGTTAGAGATAGTCAACCCACTCTGACTGTAGTACTGTATCATGGTGGTCCTCACAGACAAGTATAGGGAGATCAGGGAAGAAACCCATGAGGTGATTGTTGGCACAGTGCAATGACATGAAGAACCCTGCACAGTTGTAATAGTCAGGGTTTTACTTTTGTGAACAGACACCATGACCAAGATAACTCTTATAAAGGACAACATTTAATTGGGGCAGCCTTACTGGTTCTGAGGCTCAGCTCATTATTATCATGGTGTGAAGCACTGCAGCATCCAGGCAAGCATGGCACTGAAGGAGCCGAGAGTTCTACATCTTCAGAAGGCAAACAGGAAAAGACTGTCTCCCATGTGGCTAAGAGGAGGGTCTCAAAGCCCACCCCCACAGTGAAACACTTCCTCTAACAAGGCCACACCTACTCCAACAAGGTCACACTTCCTAATAGTGTCACTGGGTGGGCCAAGCATATTCAAATAACCACAACAATGACCCCTAGAGCTTTTGTGCTCTTCAATGGGATTCCACCACAGGATCAGTGAATCAGTGACCTAGGCTTTTGGGAATCATCCCCTTCAGATTCTGTGCACCTGTGTTCCTCTCATCTCAATTGTAAGAATGTTTTTTACAATGAGATTAGATCTGCTCCTACCTGCTGCTGACCAGCCTCGTGGCTTGATCTGCTTCCTCTTCTTGGCAAAATAATAAATGCCAGTTCTGTGATGCCATGGGGGGATAAGAAGAAGGGGTACTCACGTGATTTGCGATCCACGGTGGAGTCTTCTCCACAGCATGAGAATTTGGTGTCTGTCCTGTCCCTGTCTGATATCCATCTTTAGAGGGCATTCCCACAGGCATATCATCATTGCTCCTGTGGGCAGTAACCCCAGGAAGACGTTGAGAGCCTCTGCATTCTCCAATAACTCCTTCTCATTAATAATTTATGTGTAATATTTCTATTTTCCTAAAACCTTTATTCCCTTATAATTTTCTTTTGATATAACCAAAGGAAGGACTAGGAAGCTAAGTGGGATTTTAAAATGAGAGAGTAGAATGGCCTGGAGAATGGTGTGCATTGACTTGTAGGATCAGAAGTTTTTAGGGGGGAGGGAAGGAAATTCAATAAAAGATGAATTTTCAGTGACATAGAAAGAAACTCAATAAAAGATGAATTTTCATCTTTGAAAATTTGAAAGTTTGACGTAAAGTCAAACTGTACTTTTGTTTAAATTAAAAGGTGGCAGTGGGTAAGCACACAGCTGTTAGTGAGTTAAGAAAAGTTTAAAGCTGCTAACATGGAAAGCTCATACCTTACCCCAGATACCCCAGCACTGCCGAGGACATTTCAGGTGTCAAGATGTGCTTAGAAAATTATTCTGACCAGTCCCACTCTGTAAATGCATGCAATCTAGGGTTAGGGAAACTTTTTACAAAGTTTCCTGTAAGATGATTACGCCTTCCCTCCCCCTGGAATAAAGTCAACTCTATTACCCTTCCAAAGGAATAGATAGGATTCAAATTGTTTAAATTTACTATATTCTATTATTTTAAAAAAATGATTTTAAGCATATGAATGTTTGGCCTGCATGTATATGTTGTGTGTGCACCAAGTCTGATATCTTCAAAGGTCAGAAGAGGGCATCAGATCCCTTGGAACTAGAGTTATAGACCCTTGTGAACCAACATGTAGGTGCTGTGAATTGAACCTGGATCCTCTGCAGAAGCAGCCAATTCTCTTAACCACCAAGCCACTTTGCTCAGCTCCATTGTTTACTATTTGTAATTTAGTGTTTAAGCCAAAGGAATAAATTCTATGAATTCATGAGTGTCGTGTCTGAAAATTAATGTTTAGATGATTATGTATAGTTCTGTTTAATGTTTTTTTAAGAAAATAAATGACTATATTTGCAGTTAATCAGCTCAAACTGAAGTGCAATGGTGTCTAAGTCTGGGGTCAAAGTCAACATACAGACTGTGAACAGTAGGAGTGTGGTGTTCAAAGTATAAATGTAGCTAATCGTAGAGCAGGACAACCTAGCTAAGAGACAGGAGCTAGAAACATACAGTACTTAGCGAGCTTGCCACTGAGCACTGTGTTCCCCCAAAGAGGTATCAATTTGTCTCCGTGGCCAGGTTCCAGATGCTCTTGTGTGGCCTCGGCTAAGGAAAAGACATTTATAGGCACTTGACGTTGTAAATAGAAGTCTCTTAAATTGTGTATCCAAATAGTCCTTTTATGCCTCTTGAAACACTAAGTCAGGGCTTTGTAAAAGGCTAAATTCCGTTTATTCTAGGCACGTTAGACTATCTTTCTAAGTAGCTATAATTCATTTACACTTAGTCAAAGAAAGCTATGTTAGAATTTTTTTAAAGATTTATTTTTATTTATTTTATTCATTTAGTGGTGTGTATGTGTGTCTGTGTCTGTGTCTGTGTCTGTGTGTCTAGTCTGTATATTTCTGTATGTGTGTTTGTGTGAGTGTATGTGTCTGTGTGAGTGTGTGTGTCTATGTATGTTTCTCTGTGTGTCTGTGTGAGTATGTGTTTGTCTCTGTGTTTGTATGTATATGTCTGTGTGTGTGTGTGTGTCTCTGTGTGTGTGTGTATCTGTGTGTGTTTGTATGTATATGTATGTTTGTGTCTCTGTGGGAGTCTCTCTGTGTGTTTGTGAGTGTGTGTCTGTGTGTATGTCTGTGTGAGTGTGTGTATGTCTGTGTATCTCTCTCTCTCTCTTTCTCTCTCTCTCTCTCTCTCATATGTGTGTGTGTATATCATGCAGGGGCCAAAAGAATATGTGAGCTTTTCTCTTTATCACCCTCCACCTATTCCTTTGAAGCTAGGTCTTGAATTTTTCTGGCTTGATTAGAAGCCGGCAAGATGTGCTAGCTTTGTTCCTATTTCTGCTTCACTCAGAGCTGGGCTATTATTTCATGGGTGCTGGGGTCTGAAGTCAAATTCTCATGGTTGCGTATCAGCTCTGTAATTTTGGGTCCAGTGGCCACCTAGTCTGGTTTTCAGAGCAGAGGGGCGGGGTAATGGGTTCTTGGATGCAGACGATATGACAGAATTTCTGAAAGCCTTGATGGCCACAGATTCAGCACCTTGGGGGACATCTGGATAGTTTGGGCTGGGATCTGGTTCCTGCTGTGTGGTTATAAGAATGACAGAAGCTTTCGGGACTCTCCACCTCCTAACCCTAGCACACATTTACAGTGATACAACCTCTCTGCAAATAGATCTGCTGAAAGCCCCCATTCCTGGAATTGTCTTTACAGACAGTGGTTCCTGGAATGCTTCCAAAAGCTCGGAGTAAGAAAATTCCAGACTTTGCCTCTCAGTGCTGCAGTTAGCATAGTGAAGTCTTCATAGTCATTGAAGGCTGGAATGTTTCTCTACCAGCTGAGGCTCAGGCTGGGTGTGCCCCATTCATGACCCCTGGCTGCTGGGGACTCAGAGTGGTGGCCACACCTCCACTTTCCTTTGGCTGACCCCTCTTTTCAGCCACATTGGGCTGCTTTGATGGAAATGTGCTCTGTTTCTTGATCCATGTCTACAAGAGGAAAACATGTCAGTCTCTTAGGGCAAGCGCAGCTTTTCCTGTACACAAGGCTATGAAATAAATCTCTGGAGTGGCACTGGCTCAGGGTGCTCCCACCACTGTCCCTCAACAACAGAAGCAGTTGGTTCCTCAGGGGTGAGCTGGACATGGTACCAAAGTGGATTCTAATGTTTCGATGTTTTATATTCTTTTCTTGGTCGTTAGCCAGACTCTCAAAATAAAAATAACACATTTTGTTATGGAAAATTTCAGCATATATGAAAGTACAGAGCAGTGTGTCTGCATTGTTTGGATCTACAATCATCAACTCAGTAGACAAGTGCTGACCTTGCCAACATCCAGATGCTTAACGGTGAATAACCCAGATGTCCTTTGCAATCCATCTGGTCTCTGATGGAAATCAGTGTTGGCTGGGAGAGTCTTGTATAGCAAAGTGGGTTGAAGCATCTTTGCTGCATCTCCACAGGCATGGGGACCTGTTAAGCACCCGTTGGTTGAGGATGCTCTTTCAAATCTTTGTTTTAGTTAGGTCCTTTATATGGACCAGTGATCAATACAAACCAGTGGAGGTATCTGAGATGGAATAAAAAGAAAATTCATCTGTAGCATAGAATGTCTGGATACAAACCAAGTAAATTCTAGACAACAGCTGCCTACGCCAGTGACATATGGCAATTTACCACTGCAGGAGGCCTGTCTGTGTAGGGTGTGTGTCCAGCATCTATTATATATTTCAAAGGCGGTCACAAATTTCCCTATGCACAAAGGGCTCCAGACACAACTTGCAAATATAGAACGTGTGCTCCCTTTTGTGTTTGAGGAAAAATAAATTTTTCTTACAGTTCTAGAAAAGGGAGTTTCCTATTTAAAGACTCTGTTGCTCTCAGTCTTCATATAGCTTCTGCCAGTCACAGTGTCTCTACAAGAACAACCAACAGGAAAGCCTAGCATCATAGAAAACCAGACGGGTCCAGAAACTCTTAGTACAGTGCAGAGGGGAAGTGCTCTGAGAGGTGACACACAGGGCAGAGAACACAGCTTTCACTGAAGAAGAAAGCTGGCTGCTTTGACTCCGATGTTCTCGTGTCTAAGAATGACCCTGTTTGTGAACTAAAGGAGAGTTGGTTGTGTAGATCAAACAGGAGCTCATTCTGTTCTTTAACAGAAACTGTACACTCCCAGGCAGTGTGATCACTTTCAAGGTTGTATTTTATTGCTTGGCCCATTGCTTGGTTGTCTGAAGTTGAGGACTACCTCTGTGCATTGTTTCAGCCACTTGTAAAGGGCACCCTTTTAAATTAATTAATTAATTAATATAATTAACATCCAAATATTGCTCCCTCCAAGTCCCCCCTTGCAGAGTTCTTCACCCCATTCCCCCCTTGCCTTCGCCTATCAGAGGGCATCCCCCTATATTAACAACCCCCCCTGCTTCAAGTCTCTACAAGGTTAGGAGCATTCTCTCCCATTGGGGCCAGATGTGGCAGGCCTCTGCTACATATGTATTAGGGGCCTCAGACCAGCCCATGTATGCTCTCTGGTTGGTGTCTCAGTCTCTGGGAGCTTCCAGGGGTCCCAGTTAGTTGACATTGTTGGTCTTCCTATGGGGTTACCATCTCCGTGAGGGTTTTCAATCCTTCCTCTAACTCTTCCACAAGGGTCCCTGGCCTCCATCCAAGTTTGTCTGTGACTATCTGCATTTGTCTCAGGCAGTTGAGCCTCTCAGAGGGCTGCTATGCTAGGTTCCTGTCTGCAAGTACAACATAGCATCATTAATACTGTGTGGGATTGGTGCCTGCCCATGGGATGGGTCTCAAAGTGAGCTGGTCACTGGTCGGCCATTTGTAAGGGGCACCCTCTTACAGTGTGAAACATGATCTCATGTACAAGGGATAGGTTTTCTTAGAAAGTGAGTCTGATGGGAACAGGAGGGCAGGAATGGAAGGCACTATATGTGAAATGATGAGAAGAATCAAAGCCAAATGAAAGCCATTTTGCAGAACGACTTCAGCAGGTGTTCCAGGAACATAAAGCTGAATCAATGCTAGGAAATCCAGACGTTCAATTTATATAATAACAAGACACAGATGAAGGTAATAATAATTTATATAGACCTTAGAATGGCATTGATACAGTTCAACAGTCATTGATGCAGTCATTGCAGCATCCATGATGGGATAAATTCTTAAAACATCGATACAATTCAACAGTCATTGCAGCATCCCACTATGGGGTAAATTCTTAAAACATCCTTGTGATCAAAATAAAGCAGCTGTAGATGTGACTGAGTTCCAGGGAAGGGTGACATTGTTATTTGCAACCCATACAATCTTTCTTCTGTTTTGTGTGGTTCAGAAAACCTTGAGACCCAATCAAAAACTGGCCCATGGCAGAAAGTCAGTGCAATGACCGGTAACAAAATCCTGGCTTCTTATGTCAGCAATGGTCACAGTGAGGACATTGGGCATCAAGAGGATGGAATGAGGGCACTCTCTTGTTGTCACACACCAAGAAATCTAAATGTATAGAAGTATTATCAAGAAATGCACCACAATGAGAAAATTGGATTGAGAGACACAGGATATTAACGAGAAGTATGAGCAGCTCTGCCTTTTCCAGGAGGAAGGAAGGCAACTCATTGTGCTGATGGGGTCCTGAATGGAGGTCCTGAAAGTCTCCCTCTAAGATTAGCAGTATACCAGTAATAGCAGCACTTCGTAGGCTAAGGCAGGAGGGTTATCAACTTAAGGCCAGCTTTAATGCGACAGAACAACAGCAATAACAAATATTAGGGCAGGAATCTGGGGTAAGTGATAGGAAGAGTGGGTGGGGGACAGAGATTGGAGGTGGACCTGTGGAAGAGTGGTCATAGAAGCCTGCCATAGTGCTATGGAGATGGCCCAGTGACTGTAGTGCTTGCAAGGCCAGAATGAAGACCTAAATATGATCCCCAGAACTCATAGGTAGGTGATGCTTGCTTGCAATCCCAGTGCTGGGAAAGCAGAGACAGGAAGATTCCTGGGGCTTGCTGGGAAGCCAGCCTAGTCTTCTTGGTGATCTCCAGGCCCGTGAAAGATCCTGTCAAAAGAAATAATGGACAGGACCTGAGAAACGACACCCAAGGTATGGCCTCTTCATGCATGGGCATACACTTGCACACTCACTTGCACACACGTATCCCTGCAGGGAACTGAAAATCTACCTACTCTCATCTCCTTCCCCCTCCGTAACAATACCTACCCCTGTTCAGGACTTGAGGAGAGATCCAAGAAATGTGGTTTTGTTTGTTTAGGGCTTTTTTTCCCCCTCTAAACTATTTTAGTTAAGTAGATTAATTCTTTGAATATAATAAAGGCAGCACACGACATAATAAGAAGGCAAATACAGACATACTAAGCTATGGGTAGATTCTGAGGACTATCTAAGCTTTCAGGTTGCTACTCTGGAAAGCAGAAGCCACACACAATTTAAACTCATTACTCTTGGTGTTTCTCTCTCTCTCTCTCTCTCTCTCTCTCTCTCTCTCTCTCCTCCCTCCCCTTCCCCTCTTCCTTCTTTTCTTTTTTTCTCTTTCTTTCTTTCTTTCTTTCTTTCTTTCTTTCTTTCTTTCTTCACTATTCTATGGGTACTGCCATTTCTGTAGACCCGAGGTCTTTAGTGATAGCAAATCTCTATATTATACAGGCAAACTTTAAATTTCTCCTTTTTACCATTTGATGATTTCATACATTCTGACCATATCTACCCCCTTTTCTTTGGTTTCTTCCCACTGCTCTTTTTTCATCCCAACCTAGTATGCACTATTTTTTTTGGAACACACTGTCTACTCAGTGCTGCCAGTGTATACGTGGGTGTAGGAGCATCTCCTGGGGCCTTTCAGGGATCTCACCCCTGAAGAAACCCGACTCTTCCCTCCACAGCAGCCATCAGGTGCCAATAGTTCCTCAGCTATGGATAGGCTCCTCCTCCATCCATGTGGAGATTTTGGTTGGCCTGATCTTGAGGAGGTCTTGTTCACAGTCATAGCTGATGTGAGGTTGTGTGTTCAACAGTCCCGCTATGTCCAGAAAATACTGTTTCACTGTAGACATCCATTAACTCTGCCTCATACATGCTTTCTGCTTCACATTCAGTACTATTCTTCTCTTTTGCCTCCCCCCCATCTTCATGGTGGTCCACATTACTTTGAATAAGCTTTGGAGGCAGATCTGCACTTTCCTCATGCCTGTAGGAAGGTCCAGTTTCCATTTCCCTTCCCTTTTCTCCCTCCTAAACCCTTCCCTTCCCTTTTATGGCTTCCTTTTCTTTAATTGCTATTACACACACACACACACACACACACACACACACCCCTAAATATAAAACTACAGCCTTCTCAGTCTGTATAAAGTTTCTTGTATGAGTGTCTTCAGTGCTGATCGTTTGGTATTGGATAACTGCTCTGTGTTCTTCCCTGGGAAGCCTGTTGTTCCCACTCCCAACATTCCTTAGTTGCCTATGGTTCTTCATCTAGGATCGAGGCCTCAAAACATTCCTTTTCTGACAGAATATGAGCATGCCTATTGCTGTCATCCCTTTGCAGAACACTTTAGGCCATTATGTGGTGATAGTTCACAGGTGTAGCTTCTCTGACATTCTCTAGGAGACACAATCTCACAGCAAATTCCCCATTACTCTGACTGTTAGAGTCTCTCCACAGAGAGAACTCCGCAGAGTTTCTTCTGCCATGATACTGGAGCCTTGCATGCAAGAGTTGTATTGTACATGTAGTTACCAGGCTCTCCAACTCTATATGTTAATAGTTGTGGTTTTCTGTAATGGTCCTGTCTGTTGCAAAGAGAGGTGTCCTTGGTGGAGGCTGAGAGGTATACTTAGCTGTTTATATAATGAAAAACATTTAGAGTATAGTTAGGGATTATGTTGGTTTAGTAAAATGCTGGTTGTACTCCAAGATCTGTGACTTCGCTGGGTAGCTGGCTATGTTTCCAGAACCAAGCATAATTTCTCTCTTGTTGAACAGGTCTTAAATTCATTTAGAGAGCTGTTGTTTGCTGTGGATCTATGCCTCTGTTACACCTTTAGGGTTATTGTGCCATGGTGCTTGTGGTTGTGGTTCATAGGTATCACAACTGGGTAGGACTGTTGGGTGTTTCCATTCTTTGGAAGCTTGCTTAGCATGTCTGGCTCCATGAAAGCTAGTCTTCAGGGAGGGGGCTTTCAAGTCAGATCCAGCTCTGGTCCTCTGAGTCCTGTGTCTGAGGTTCATGGCATCTTCAGCAATAGGGGCTTCGGAAGGTCCAGTTTTATTTGGGCTTTTCAGCTACTTCGGATATAACGCTTCAAGTCAATGTCATTTCTTTGAGTCTGATGTTTGGGTTGCAGCCCTGTACAAGGTCATGAATGAAATGCTTGAATCCTGAATCAGATTCTTTTATTTTTCTCTTGCTCCCATGGACTCTGACTGGTTGTACTTTGAGATCAATTATAAAATGATACAGGGAATCCTCCTGGTGCCCTGGAAAGATGGGCCAAGAAGGACACTTGGTAGCATTTGGGGTGTGAGTACCATCTATGCCAAGGATTTGAGCTGGTTGGCATGGTACCTCATTTGGATGGGTAAATCATAGTATACTTTGGCAAAGCTGCCATTCCCATGGGTCAGCAAGACATCATTTTTAGTTTAAAACTAGTTGTTCTTTCTATTTCTATCTTGGGAAGGTTGGAAGTGGTTGGGATAAATCTGAATAAGCTATAAAAATAAATGTCCAAAATTAAATTGCTAAGAGCCACGTACTATTTCTCATATAACACGATTTAAACAGATTATGACAAAGTTGAATGATTAAATCACTCAGCATTGATATCTTTGTAAGAGGACACGGGACATTTGAGCCTTCAGTTTTGCCTAAAGCACATGTTTTAGAGTATTGTATTCAGGTGTAACATACTCTGTATTTTTGCGTCTTAGGCAACCTTTTCCTGCACCTGTGAGGACCAGTACATTGGAACCTTCTGTGAAGAATTTGATGCCTGCCAGAGGAAACCCTGCCAGAATGAGGCAAGCTGTATTGATGCAAATGAGAAGCAAGATGGGAGCAATTTCACTTGCCTTTGTCTTCCTGGTAAGATTTAGTCAGTAGCCAGTGAATGTCTCTCTGGAGAATGTATGTACATCGGTTAAGGGATGGGCAAATAATACTTTGTCCAGCTGCTGGATAAAGGGCTCTCATTTGAACCTATCAGTCTGCATATACTTAAGGACTGGAGGAAGGAAGTGCATATGAGCTAATCATACCTCCTGGCTTGCTTTCTGATGTTAGGATGTGCTTGTTTTTGCAGTCCACCATTTTTTGTTTGGGAAAATGATATTCTTAGGCAAGTAGTGTATATGTATGTTTCAGAAAGCAATTGCACAAGTATGTCTAGAGATGGGTGCCATTGCTCTAGGTGTTAAGTCATTCAAGAAAAGGCTAGGGTGAGCCATACAAGCTGTTGTGCACAGGCACCCGAGCCTCCCATTTATGATCATTATCTTATGTTCATATGTGCTCACCAGCCTGAGTTCCTGGCAGCTTGTTTTCCATCACACGCCAAGTCTTGATTAGTATGGAGTCTTCTTGAATGGAGCAAGAGACTTGAAGCTCTCTAAGCATTTGAATGTCTTGGTACCATTGTAAAACAGTGAGAGACCAGTACATTTCTTTCTCGCCATGTGCACAACTCAAATCACTTTGCTCCTTTGCATCTCATTCTGGTGCCAGTTTCTATTACTGTGTGGGCACTTGAGATGAGGTTGGTGCTGTCATTGGAGAGTACAGATGGAGAAATGGGAGTCATAGAGATTAGGTACTCACTGTCTGAAACACAACCTACAGTGCAGACATTTATAAACTGAAAATGACGTTTCTTATCCTAACACAGACTTAATAAAATCTTAAGAATCAGTTAATAATTTGATCCCTTCGTCATTCATCAGATCATTTCGTGTGTGTGTGTGTGTGTGTGTGTGTGTGTGTGTGTATGTGAATGGTAGGTCAGATGATACTATTTTTCTCAATGCATATTTCTAATGTGCATTAGAATGCAGCTTGTTCTATAGTTTGCACTTTCAGGCTATTTACTGGTGATCACATGTGTGTTTCCATGTCATGTACATGGCACAATGTCACATATTTGAACCTTTATGTTTCCTACATTTGTATCTCTCGGTTATATACCTCTCCAGCCCATTCATCTGGATGCCACCTTGGCATCTCCATTTGGATGTTCCAGGCCACTTTGAATGAAGGGATCCCCAAATTGAACTCAGGGGCTCTAGCTCTGCACAGTTCATCTTCCTGTCTTCCAGCTAGACCTCTACAAGTTACCCTAGGTGCCCCTGGTCTTCTAGTTCTACATTGTTTTTCCTTCCAAGTAGCCTCTATTTGCCTCCTGTAGCAGTCAGTTTTTATCTTGCGGTGACAAAGATACCTGAGGAAAAGTTCAGAGGAAGGACTTATTTGCAATCATGACTCCATGGTTGTTTGACTCCATTGTTTTTGGATTGTGGTAGGTAGACTTTGCTTTTATAGTTAACACATCTTATACCCCATTTAAGGCACTGTTTTCTTGTTTCTGATATTTTATTTCTTCTATTAAAATAAAAGCTATTTCATAGTACCATACTTATCAACAGCTATAAGTTGTTTTAGTGCACTTAAAAACAACAACAACAACAACAACAACAACACGAAGGCAGTTGTCCTGTTTTCTCAATATTATATCTCACCCCTCCCCGAGATTTCCATGTTTACATCTGTCATGTTTACATCTGGGGCTCACTGCACACAGTTCACAGATTAAACAGATTTCAAAATGAAACAAATGATCTTGTGCATCATGTTTTGAGGCCCTTTATGGAGATGTGTTATCGGCTTGAAGTTCTTTACCTATAGGAAACTTTCTGCCCACAGATGCTTGCTGTTGTGTAGTGGGATTTTAAAAACATTTTACAGAAGCTGTTTAAAAGTTTTTAAAAATTCTTTGAGCATTTCATATATGCACATAATGAGATATGATTGTCTCCACCTCCCAACTCCCCTGGACTCTCTTCCCTGCAATGCCCACCCCTCAACCTCACATCCTTTTATGCGCCTTAGAAAATAAAGACCAGTTAGTGTTGCCCATGTGCGCATGTGGGCTGGGCCATCCTCAGGAGCCTGGGAAACCTACCAGTGGCCACATCCTCAACAAAAAGAATGAGTCTCCTTCCTTCAGCAGCTGTCAACTGCCCTCAGTTAGGGACGTGACCTCACCCACTTGTGCTAGAATATGGGCTGGCTTGGTGAAGGTCTTGTGCAGGTAGTTAGTTATGGTTTATGAGATTCTTTGATTCATGGGTGATCTAGAGATTATGAATATAGTAGATTAGAATTTGAGTTGATTCGACAACAAACTCCTGTCTATTCTATTTTCATTTGATCTAAAAAACAATAGCATGTAAGCAGGACTTTTCTAGCTGTTGAGAAAAGCCATGTATGTATCTGAACAACATAAAATGAGTTTTACATTATTGTTAAATTTTGTATTACGAGGAAAATGTTATCATCAAGTATGATTGATATTTATCCTGAAACTAACAATACTTTCAGAAAGAAGGTCATCAAAGATATCAAATACTGCAGGAGAATCTAACAGGAGGTTTCTGAATTTGCAATGAATTGAATCAGGCTTTTTCTAAATTCTTGATAATCTCCCATTGCCTGATCTCCATGTTGGCCTTCTGATTTGAACTGATAAATCATCTCTCTTTGGGTCTTGAGCCTGCCTGGCTTTGGAAAGGAACACACATAACTCTCTCTGTTGTGCCAAACCCTGAGCTTTAGTAGCAGACAAAAAACGCATGACTAAAATGAAATTTAACTTTTAAACCAGTATTTATTTTATTTAAGCCTTCTAATGTCAAGAATATAATTTTCCCCAAAGGAGCCATTTCTTTCTTTCTTTCTTTCTTTTTTTTTTTTTCTGGAAAGAATAGCTGTGATACACGTTCACACCTGCCACTGCCAAAATATTATTAGCATCTTGCAGTGGATTTCTATAACGCTTCAAAGCACCACATTGTTCTGACTAATCAGTGATTTTAGACTGTTTTTAAGAGCTCATCATTGCTGAGGCAAGTGTAACACATGAGCCTATCTACATTATCCAGGAAACACTGATGGCTGGAGGGTCAGTGCTTGTGAAGTGGGTACTTCTACCTGGGGACAAACCCCAGCATCTACTGTGAGTTCTCACACACAACCCATGGAGTGTATAGCAGCATCATGGTGCTACATTTAAAGATGGGCAGATTCAGATCTTTCCTCTTTATGTGTGAAGTCTGGAGGCTGAAGGACATAGTCAAGGTCATAAGGCCTGTGGGAGAAACTGAGACATAGCTCCATCACTCTGGGCCCATCTCTGAGTTAGAGAGTTTTTCTCTGCACACCAATGGATCCTCAGTTTTCTATTCATTCTGCATATAGCAGAAGGTTTTGACCAGTATAAATGCATTGTCTCCAGTGGCATTGTCTCTTCTCAGGACCAACAATGGCACCAACTGGAGCTAAGTGGGGACAAAACCAAAATTTTGTGGCTCAAAATTTCAAGTGGGCCTTTCTGATTTACTGCTTATGCGACCTTTCATAAAGCCCTGGCAGGTCTTTTCATCTTTAAAATAAAGGTTGGTGCGAAGATCAATCATTTATCTGACAGTTATTTAACAAATGCTTGCTACATGTCAGGTGTTCTCTGCGTTCTGTGGATATAATTGTTTACGTCTTTGGATACACTGAGGTCATAGTTTAAGGGTGGAGATAGCTAAACCAAATGCATGCGTGGGTATACTGGCGCCTGTATGTGTACATACATGTGTGTTTGTGTATACGTGTACATGTACGTGGTTAACAGAAAGAAGCAAGGTGCGATGGGCTCAATGAAGAAGCAAAAAGCAAAGGACAGAGAGTAGGGCCATTAGGGTATGCTTTTCTGAGATTGAAATAAGAGACCCTAAGAACATGAGCTTGTCAACAATGTGAATATCAGTGGGAGGAAGATGTCAAGTCCACCCACATGCTATGGTCTGAATGCCTGTGTTTCCCAAAGCTTGTATGTTGAAATGGAGCTACCAAGAAGATGGTATTAAAAGGTGAACCTCAGAGGGACAAGTGTGATACACACATGAATAGAGTTGCTGTCCTTATAAAAGATGCCCCTGCTTTCCTTTCTGCCATGTAATGACACATAGAAAGCATCATTTATGAGGAACAAGTCCTTACCAGATACTGAATCTGCTGGCACTTTGATTTTGGACTTCTCAGCCTAGAGCAGTATCAGTATGATGCTGGTTGTGTTTACTGGTTCCCCAGTGTGAGGTACTTTGCTCCAGCAGCCTTAATGGACTAAGATAACACAAAAGGTCCTGAGGAACTTGCCTGCAGTGTCTGTGAGGCAGGAATACAGAGCATAAGAGAGTCAGGGATGAGATGTGGAGCTCAGATGACTTGTGCCAGCTCATAGAGAAGAGCAAGGATCTTGTCCCAAGGATGATGGGAGCCTTTGATGGCTAACTACAGTGGGCCATGTGATGTCCCTCTTGGAAAGGTCATTCTGGAACTGGAGGAAGAATGAGCACCAGCAGGCATGCTGAGAAAATGGCTAGAAATACTGGCCATCCAGGCAGTATATAAGCACAGCTGGCCTGCTGCTTGTAAAAGTGGCTTTTGACTAGGGATGCATTTGAGGGGAGAGATGATTTCTGGCAAGTTGGATAGGAAATAAGCTTGCAGTGACAAATTGTATGTGACATCATTTTTTTTTTTTTTAAAAAAATAGCTCATTGAGATATCATGCCTATACTATTGAAATATAAAATTCAGTGATTTTTAGTACATTCAGGGCTGGGTAATTATCATTACAATAAATTTTACATTTCATCACCTCAAAATATGCATTCTAGTTCTTCCTAGCATCAAGTGATTCTAGTATTTCCCCAGCCTCCAGCCCTTAGGCAACTTTCTGCTTCATCGATTTGCCCACTTCATATAAATTCAATCATATGATAGGCAATGTTTACAAGTGGCTTTTCCCATTGAGTACAATGCTTCCAAAGCTCATTCATGCCATGATGTGTATGGGCTCCACTTTCTTCTTCATTTTCCCCTGAGTAGACACACCGTGTCCTTATGACTGCAGGCTACTGTGGAAAATGCTGCTGTTTTCTCTCCCTTGGGAGAGACTTTGTCTTTACCATAGTCCATGTCTTCCTTCACCTCTCTGCTTTCTATTTGTTAAGGTCTGAAACCTGCTCTCCTCACACCATAAGAAAGCAGCAAATCATCCCTGCTTCTCCGTGTTTAGCTTCTCTCCCTCCTTTCTCCTTTCCCCCTCCCTTCCTTTCTCTTGATCTCCACTTCCCTCTCTTCCCCCTCCCTCCTTTCCTCTTTCCTTGCCTCTGGTCCACATTGACTGACAGGTGATTTCCTAAATGAAATCACCTGCTTGCTCACATCTGTTTCTCTAAGGTCACATCTTCTCTAAGGTCATCGGTCAGCCCCTCCCTAGTCCTTACTCTTCCCACAGTGCTAATCTCTTTAGAAGCATTCTCTGTGTGGTTTGCAGAGCCCTGTACTGTATCCACTTTCCTGAGCTCTCACAAGATCTCACCCCCCCTTCTTTTCCTTTTACCTACTCTCTTGGGCCTTTGGTAGCAATTTCTCATTCTGAGCTGTCACCACAAAGATCCAGACCCTCTTTCCAGTCTGGCCTCTCACCTCAGCCCTAGCAGTATTATTGGACTTGGCATTGATGCATCTGCTCACTCCTGCTGGCTCTGGTCTCCCTCATTGCTCAGACTGGAGGCTGGACATTGATGGCTCTGCCTTTCAGTCATTTATCCCTGGACACTTACCAACTCACTTTATTTATGATGATTCTCTATCTGATTCTTTCTTCCTATTCCACCACCACAGCCCTGATTCAAACTGCTGTTATCTGCTGCCTGAGTAATGGTGACAAGCCTCAGCCTCTCTACATTCTATCTTGCTTTGTACACACTGCTGGTGAGACTTGGGAAGCTTAGGTCTGGGATGACTAAAGAGATGCTCTGGGCTGAGAAGTGCAAATTCAGTGCCTTAGTGTTGTTTTGTCTGTTTGGTTTTTCATGACCTTGGGGAAATGTTTTGATCTTACTGGGCCTCTATTCAAAATAAGGCTGAAGGAACGTAGTCAATGGCCACAGTTCAGGGACTGTTTTGATGATACATTAAGAGTCAGGCCGCATACTGCCCCTGCCTCAAAGCTGGTTTGTTGGTCCTCATGGTCTTCTTAAATACATTTCATGAAAACAGGAGAAAAGACACATGATTGAGAGCCTGTGGTTTATAGTTGGTCATTCTCTTTGAGTTCCACAGTCACCAGTCTGACTGATTTTAAGTGTACTTACCATGAAACAGAGCAACAGTATTGATCTTGAAAGAGTGATCGAGAATACAGCATACATACACAAACATATGTGTATATATATTCATGTTGATATATTTATATATTCCACATTTGTACCTGTGAAAATGGCATACAACACACATGTATATATGCATACCCGCACATATAGACATGCTTTTGTACACACACACACACACACACACACACACACACACCTAGAGGCCCAGGATGGGGGTCTCTTATAGGACGTCTTGGACATTGATAGAAGAGAAAGGCGAAGGGCAGAATTCTTTTCTCCATCCCTCTATTCCTGAGCCTGGTTGTAAGGGCCCTCTTTATGGCTATTGAATGCCATCTAGCCCAGAGGTATCCACCAGATAAGACCACTCCGACACAGGTTCAAGTCAATAGAAAGTCTTTATTAGCTGATTGGTGACTACCCTGGGGATTCAGGACCTGGGTGCAGTCCCAAGCCTTCCTCAGGGTGAGATTTTAGGCATAAAAGCCACATCCTGGGTTGACACACCTCAGTTAGTAAGAACAGTCGCCCCAAAGCAAGAGTACAGAAGTCAGACAGCAGCTTTCCCCGAATTCTGGACTTGGATGGATTAGATCTTTATTCTCATTTTGGCAGGTGGTGCTGCCTCTGTGCTGGGTTGCTGGGTTTAAAGGCTTGAATGGTAACCCCATCATGGTGTCAGTTGTGCATAAGTAAGATCTGGGGCCTGTTCTTTCGGTTCTCCTTCCATAATCTGAATTATATACAAAACTCTTAGGAAAATAACATTAATGTTTTATATTAACATAACGCTTGCTGGTCACTTCCATGGTTTGTAGATATACCATGTCAGAATAATCTAGACGACTTTGTTTTTTAATTTTTGTGTTTGTTTTGAGAGTGGTGTGTGTGTGTGTGTGTGTGTGTGTGTGTGTGTGTGTGTGTGTAGGGGACATCTCAGGTGACAGTACTCATTCTCTACCTTGTTTGAGGTAAAGTCTCTTGTTAGCCACTGTGTACACATGGCTAGTTGGCTCTTGAGCATGCTCTCTACAGGATTAGATATTCATACACCAGCTCATGTGGCTTTATGGGTTCTGGAGTCTCTGAACTCTTCATACTTGTTCAGCAAGTGGCTTGCCACTGAGCCACCCCACTATCCTTGAATAGCTCCTTAGATTTAAGTTTCTAGGCCCATCTTGGGTTTCTGCCTCAGTGGATGAAGGATGCTGCTGCTCAATAGACATTTGACAGGTGTTCCGAGGTGATGCTAATACTGATCACACTTAGAGGATGACTGTTTTCAATTGTCTGTGAATAACTGTAGCTCAGATGACAATAGGTATATTGCTCTGCAGTCTTGAATCCACCAATACTTTATTCATTCACAAAACATAGGGCCATTTAAGACACACTAGTGCCCAGGCCCTGTGCAAACTGCTGTGGCTTTAAAGGTGTATTTGTGGGCATTCTACCTGCTGCTCGGAGTTGACCAAACTCAGTGTCTTGAGTCCTAGGCATCTTTATCCTCATTTTGGCCACAATGGAAATGGAAGTTGTCAAGACTTGGATGAGCCCACTCAGCTGAGCATGGCCTTAGAACCCAGAGAGTTTGTTTTCCCAAAATGCTCTCCTTTTTGCCTTCTCTAATTTTGCATATTTGGCTATTGGATGGCGGTGCTTTCTTTCAACCCTTGAGACTACATTTTTTAGTTCTGCAGAATGCCAAACTTTCTTTCATGCTTTCATTCTTATCACATAATCCCATTTTAATTACGTGTTATCAATTTCCCTTTTGTGAACCACAGATCGCTTTCTTTCTTTCCCTTTGATTTTTAACTTAGGTTTACACTTGTCCAGACGTTTCTGGTTTTCTCCTGCCAGGCCATCTTTCTTTCTCTTTGAATAATTTCTGCCTTCCCACATTGAGATTGTATACCCCAAGATGGAATATCTAGATGGTGCTCATATTCCTGCTCTTTATTTATTGTCTAGCATGCTAATATTAGCCACTGCAGCTTAGCAGCCGTGGCTGAGGCTCTGGCACTGGCTGCGTAGACCCCGGAGGGTAAGATCTGGAGCTGGTGGGCTCTCTTGCTAGCGTGAGGCTTTCCATTCAAGCTCAACAGCTTCACTCCACTGCACAGGCTAGATTATAAAAAGACCAGGCACACTAAAAATAGATCTCACTTTAATTCCCACCTTGGAAGCTTTCAGAACAGTGCTCCAAAGAAATAATTAGATTCTCCCTCACAGAGCCAAAGCAGAAAGGGGAATGAATGTTTTTCATTTCAGTAGAAGAATTGTGGAATAAACTTCTTATGTATAAACAACTGTGCTGGGAAGAAAGGTTAAATTTTTTATGTTTGCTTGTTCTTTTGTTTTGTTTTAAAGCTATCACTGATAAATTGCTTCTTAAATAGACTCATTTAGGCAATTTTTCTTACATGCATGTGATTCATCCTTGACCTATGGAAGGTTTCTTCCACTTGAAGGGATCGGGCAGTGCAGTTATAAAGGCAGGTGGGTGGGTGGGATAGATTTTATTATACTCTCGAAGTCAAAAGATGCTACATAGCTTTAGTTTTCTCAGTATCAATTTTAAGATGCATGTTATAACAAAATATAAGACAGCATAAAATCAAGTTTTACAAAGATATGTTAGATACCATGTAATCTGTGAACACCTAGTGAATGGATTTACTCTTTGATGCTTCGTTAAATCCAAGGGGTCCCCTTCTGCCTGGTGTTTTTGACAGGAACAGGCTCTACCAATGTTAATCCTGTTAGGTTCACCCAACATTGCTCATGCTCAGACTTCTACAAAAGTACCAAGGCTCAGGCTTGACCTTCCCCAGGTTCCATGCATCTCTGAAAACATCCTTGTGTACCCCCGAGTCTCACTCTTTCCTTATATCTTTGTTATACTAAAATATTCTCTAAAGAAAATAAATAAAACCCTGTGACTCCCAGGGACTATTTCCAAACTGCGCATTTTGAATCAGTTACTTTATTCTGAATATCGCAATGGTAAATGCCTCGGTCGCTTATAATTCTGAGAGTCAAATCGTGTGTTTTAAAATGGTCTCTGATTTGGAGATCTGAAATTATAAGATACTCCTAAGATTCTGATTATCCAAAATTCTCTGAGCATGCTGCTCTGGTTCGGAAGTGGAGGAGAGAGTGGGATAAAAGTAACGATTTTCAGGCTGAAAGAATAGCATCCCTTTTGACCTTGGGCCTCTTGCCCGGCATAGGGTCATTTTGGACTAGATGGTTCTTTGTGGTGGGGACTGTTATTTTAGGGATGTTTGGCAGGACTCTGTACCCACCAGATGCTAGGAGCATCCCTAGGGATTGGACATTGAATCGTGTCACCAGACATTTCAGTTGACCCTGAGGGAGAATCAGCCCAGCTGAGAACCTAACCAGGTTAGTTAGGTTCTAACTAACTAGAAGCTAACCTGATCAGGGGCTACTGAGGCAGAAAAAGGTGACAAGGTCTGTTTCAGCCATGTTAATTTGCCATGTGGTTGGATGGACAGTCTTAACCAGAGAAGCAAGACTGGAGTTTAGAAGTGGACCAGTTTAATCCTCCGTTCATCTGAGACAGGCTGAATGGGGAGGGGCCACTGCTCAATAATTGCTCATTGCCGTTTCCCAAGTTAGGGGTAGAGGGCGCTGTAGCAAGGTACATGTCTTAGCCTCTGTTCTATTGCGAAGAAGAGACACAGTGACCAAGGAACATCTTATAAAAAGAGATGATCCAACCTGGGGCTTGCAGTTTTAGAGCTTTAGTGCTTTAAACTATCATCATGCAGGGGAACAGGCAGACTTGGTGCTGAAGCAGTAGCTGAGAGCTTTACATCCTGATAGGCAGCAGGCAGGCAAAGGGCCTAGTGGAGGGCCCAGTGCCGCCCCTCCTTCAACAAGGCCACACCTCCTGATTCTCCCCTAACAGTTCAAATGGGGACTAATTATGCAAAAAATGAGCTTACAGGGGGCATTCTCATTTAAACTACTACAGTATGTTTTGTGGGATAACCTCCCCCCTTTTAAACAACAAACAAACAAACAAACTCATCTGTGTGTTCATTTTAATGCCCATTAGGAGAAAGAGTGGAAAGCACACTTCATCCATCTGGCTTCTAGGTATCTAGGGATAGGCAAACATCTTAGTTAAAGGATGCAGTGATTTAAGGGAAAAACCTTAAATAAATGGACTCATTCTTTGAATAATTATTTGTGCTGAGAAATATTTTATGTTACAAGGGTCTAGAGCTTAATAAGACAAAACCCTGATTCTCAAGGAGTTGAGGATGCACATGTAAGGCAAATACACTCACGTTCATCAAATGAAAGCACTTATAACTGAATGAATGAGAGAATCATACCAGGAATGATACCAGGTAAAGAGATGGAGCATGGGCTCTGGGGATAAAGCCTCCTCTTAGGATCTTCTAGATGACTTGGTGACAAGTTCAAGAGTAAAGGAGGGCCAGAGCCCCAGGTCTAAGTTTGTGTTTTCTGAACTCACTCCTAATGGGCAGGGCAGAAGCAGAGTCCAAGTGAGTAGCCGTATAGAGTAACCTGGGCTGAAGTCTCAGATGTTCTAGAATAGTTTGTATGCCATAGAAAACTATCAGAAGTTGTCTTTTGTAGGGCAACAAAATGGCTCAGTGGGTAAAGTGCTTGGTGCCAAGCCTGATGACCTGGGTTCCATCCTTAGGACCCACATGCTGGAAAAGAGAGAGTAGACTTCCACAATTTACCTTCTGATCCTCCCCTCCCTAAGTCATGGTGGCATGTGTGTGTATGTACACACACAAAGACAGACAAGACAGACAGACAAACAGGCATTTCCATACACACACACACATACACACACACACACACACACACGCATGCATGCACATACACACACTAATTGTAAAAAAAATTAAAAGGAAAGGAATTATCCTTTGTGTTTGTTCTCTTGGGAGAATTATATTTAAATAGTGATTTCTGAGATCTGTTTAACATCTCAATGTAATCTAACATCCTCATATTTCAATTTAAAATTCATTAGTCAAAAAAAAAAAACCTAGTTACCCATTTTAACTTTGTGATTGGAATCGTGTGTGACAGATTCTCTCAGACACATCATCTTTTTAGTTGGGATATGTTTGATCTTGGATTCCCACATGCCAGATTAGCCTAACTCAAACCCAAAGTGACAATACTGTGGGTTGAACAGGACCCACCCATCCTTTCTGTGTTTGGTTTGTGTTGTGTACATTTCTCAGGCCTGTGAGCAAGCACCTGACCAGAAGCAGCTTAAGGGAGGAAGGGTTTACTTTGGCTCACAGTTTGAGGGATACAGTTTGTTATAGAGGGGAACCATGGTGACAGATGGCTCTACAGTGGTGGGATGGTGGGAGCTTATGTCTGGGGCTTTTGCCTCCTCATATGTTGGTAGAGGAGGACACAGAACAAAGACAAAAAGTGTGCCTAGGATATAAGGCCCCAAGGTCTATGTGGTGATTAACTTATAACAACCAGAGCCATTGTCTAGAGACCGAGTGTTCAAACAGATGAGCCTATGGGGACCTTTTGTGTTCAAATCACACTATGCTTCTACCTCTTTCTGAGGTTAAAACTCATGTAAGTAAAGGAAAAGTTTTATTGTTCTGAGCTGTTTTCAATTTTGATCCACATAGATTTGGATCTTGCAGATTCATAAAACCTGGGTACCCAGGATAATTCTCCTTGCTGGGAAGATGAATTTATACAGGTCACATCTCCTTTTGTTTTTCTCAACAACGTGTGATTCTAAGCTCATAGTCTCCCAATGCCTTGGTTTCACAGCCCGAGAAACATTACCACTTCAATGTTCTGATATTGTTTGCAGGCCTAACTAAGGTTGAAGCTAATTAGCTCTCTTCTATTTTTAATTGTGTGTGTGTGTGTGTGTGTGTGTGTGTGTGTGTGCATATGTATTGTACCCATGTGTACAAGTTAGTATGGGTGTATTCATGTGCATGTGTGTGCATGTGAATGCATGTGTGTGGAAGCCGGAGGTCAATACTGAGTGTCTTCTTCAATCATTCTTCCAGCTTAATTTTTGAGACAAGTATCTCATTGAATCTGGAGTTCACCCATTTTATCTGTGACACAGAGAGTTCCAGGGATCCTACTGACTCTGCCTTCCAGCACTGGGATTCCCGGGCACACACTATCAGACCTGGCTCTATGTAGAGACTGGAACCTGAATTCAGGTCCTCACACTTGTGAGAAAAACATCTTCCTTGCCTGAGCCATCTCCTTGGCCTCGTCTATGATTCTAGAGGCAACTTCATTGCCTTTCTACTTGGTTTTCTACTCTAACGGTTTATTTCTAAATCTCTGTTGTCTGTATTTTCTGATCCTATAGATGGACTTTCCATTTTGACTACTCCTTCTCTTCCTTGGCCTCCCCCAAAGTTGGTTTCTAATTTTCTCAGCGATGTTTTTATTAGATGGCGATTCTAAGTTCATGCACGCTATCCTCCTCTGGATAGGGCAGGGCTTTCTTTTTCCTTGAATCCTGCATTTTCTCATGTCTTTATCTGGTTCCAAGCTAGTGTGGCTCTGATGCTAAAGACTGTGAGTTGTTTGGTGTGTTAAAGAAGAACATGAGGCCAAGTAGTTGCAGTGTGGTCTTCAGTGGAAAGAGGAGGAAGGCAGGGGCCAGACCACGTCTTACCTTTTAGTCACCGACTAGTTTTCTTCTAAACTCTTTGGGAAACCGCTGGAGGGGTTTACTAAATTACTCCTTAAAATATTTCTCTGACAAATTCTGTGTGGAGAATGCATTGAAAGAAAGCTGATGTAAAGTGATAGTCTGGGAAATTGTTGCTGGAGTCCTGAGAGACAGTGAGGTATGGGCAGAGTTGATAGAAAAGATGTGTTGAGGCTGTGCCAGCAATGTGGAGGGCTGGCTGTTAGTGCCTGTGGCCCAGTAGTCAGAAGGATCCCTGCCACTGCCTAAGGAAGGGGTGCTTTCACAGCTCCAATCCCTCCTTGTTGGTTTGTGTAGATTGGAAACTAGCGTGAAGATTGTCATTGCCCTGCATTGTAAGGGACGTGTAAGTGCCCCTCACCTATTCGACAAAGTTCTATGCCTTTACATACATTTTCTGCCATTCTTTGTTGACTGCCCACTTGGGAGCTTGGCATGGATCTTTGGGAACCACATACTCACTTATGTATGTAAGAGCACATTTACCTGTACCATACCGACAGCCACTAGGTCACCTTTCCTGCAGCATTGGCACGTTCAAGTCTTTCTTGAACATCTGCATGCTTCTCTGGGTGTCTGTTCACACTGTAACAGGCCTGGAAAATGCTGTGGCAGTTTGGCATGCTTCTCTAAAGAAGAGAATGACTTATTTTCAGCAGGATAGAAAACTCAAAGAGATTTTACGATTTTGTTCCATTCACATTCCTGTCAACTGCTTATTGAGTCTTGACTGTCTGGTTAATGAGATTTAAAAAACAAAACAAAACAAAAACAAAAACAAAACCAACAACCAAACATAAGACATGCAAACAAACTAAGAAATGAAAAGACAGAAGGCTCAGGAAGGATGATTAGGGTCAGTCTTGGGTATCTAGTCCCGAGAATGTGTGTGTGTGTGTGTGTGTGTGTGTGTGTGTGTGTGTGTGTATGTGGTATGGTTGGCAATTTCTGTCAGGTTGCTAGTCTTTGAAGGTCCAAGAAATGTCTTGCTAATGGTTGAGAGCACCTGAATTCATGCTTGTGGTTCTTTGTGCTTTGCCTCTGTTCTTCTAGAGCTGGCCATTGTCAGCAGATGGGAATGATGTAGTAGTCATTCCCTAGTAACTCACAACAATAATTCTTGGCTCCCCATGACCAGCCTGGGGTGGACGGGCATCAGTACTACTCTGCACATGCATGGGTAGATATTGGCTATAGTCGCTATGATGCCAGCGGTCCTTGGTTTCTAGTAGTTACTATCTATTTCCAGTTTTGCCAGGGATGCTCTGTGTCCCATAACCTTGCAGTCTCAGCCTGCCTCTCTGTGCCTCCTCTTTACCAGCTTCCCCCAGTGAATGCCTCCATTATCAGTCTTCATTTGTAGAAATGCTGAGCTGAGAGACTCACAGATTACAAGTCGCTCTACTTACCCAGAGTCTTTTAAATCTGATTTCACTATTTCTTATGTTTTCAAAGTTTGTAAAGACTTTAAAACACAAGGGGAAGAAAATAGTGAGGTAATGTTTACCCCAGACAGGACCTCCCTCACTAGACAGCCAAATTGATCGTGGCATATGAGAAATGTTCTATCAGACCTTCTGAAATGATGTAGAATTTCTGCAGTCACCCACTCAATACCCATTGGACCCCTAAGTCACTATGGCAGCCCCAACACCCCAGCACATTAGAATGTGAATTAATTTCTTTACTTATAAAACCTGTGTAGAGAATTGACATGCCAAACAGGACCTCAGATTCACTCACTCACAGATTCATTCAAATTTTTAGGTCTATATAAAGAATCGCTTGGGGATATTTGTATATTTCCATACAGCTGCAGTTCTTAAAAGATTTTGATATTAATACATATAAGAAAAATGGAATCACTGTGAAAGGGAGAGAGACAAGAGAGTAATGGGGTAGATATGGTCAACATGGAAGCAGATATGAAGATGTAATGAAATCTATTGTGTATAATTAACATATGCTAATAAAAAGATGTTTAAGTTTATGAGCTACACAGTAGTTAGAGAGGACCTTAAAATCAATCTCTAAAAACAATTTCCTTTTGAAAAGAAGACATAATGAAATATTTATAGAAGTGTAATTTGTTTGAAGAAATCCTTATGGGGAAGCTATGAGGAAGCCAGATGACATTACATAGAGTGTTAATGGTGCTTAAAGCTAGGTGACAAGGTGGCAGGTTAGATCTTAATCTCTTCATGTTTAAATATGCTTGAAATTTCAAATCGTTCAAAGCAATAGTCATTAAAATTCTCCTTTATCATCTTTCTTCCTCCCTCCCTCCTTCCTTCCTTCATTTACTTATTTATTTATTTATTTAATTTTTTCCATGACAGGGTTTCTCTGTGTAGCCCTGGCTGCCCTGAAACTCACTCTGTAGATCAGACAGGCCTCAAACTCAAGAGACCTGCTTGCTTTTACCTCTCAAGTGATACAACTAAAGGCATGGCTACCACTACCTGGCTAATGTCTTCCTATTTATTTATTTATTTATTTATTTATTTATTTATTTATTTATTTATTTATTTATTTATAATGAGGCTGCTACTATGTAGTCTAGGATGGCCTGGGATTTGAGATCCTCCTGCTTCAGCCTCCTAAGTCTGAGATTACAGGTGGGAGCTAAGATGTTCTGTCTAGGTCGCTTACTGATTTAGGCATAGCTGAGTTTAAGGGCTTGGGACCCAGGAGTTTGAATCCCTGGTGACTGTGCAAATGATTTAATCTTTCTAATCCTCAATTTCCTTCTTCATAAAAGGGAAGGGATGGGATAGGAGACTGGGGTGTGTTTATGATTAGACCAGTGTGTTGGTTATTCAGGCCACTTAAGAGGCTGGGAAGGTCTTCCCTGCCATGGACTCCCTTTGTAAACTTTGTGAACTTTGTAAACCCTCAAGGCAGGAAAGTGGCCAAGTCCCCCTACCCCCTGGAGGGCTCCAGCAGCCAGGCCCCTCCCCCAGAATTTCCTAACTTGTCATAAGGTCATCTCCAGTCCCTCAACAGGACCCTCCCCAGATTATGCTAATTTTAGGTGAAAAGTCTGAACGAAAGCCACCAATAGGAATAGGAAAACTCACCAATTCCTGAATTTTCCACAGAAACCCACCAATCCCTGAGCTCAAAATCCCACCAATCCCTGTACAGGAAAGGAAAGCCCACCAATCCCTGAGCTCCCTCAGCTCAGAACTTGAAATTCCAGCAATCCTCGCTCAGGAAACCTTCACCTAAGAAAGCTCCACCTCCCAGGAAGCCATATATAAACACTGTGCTTTGTCCAAATCCCTGCTGCTGTCTGCTCCCTTCTGGGAGCACAGAGTCTGCTGCTCCTGGATTCATCTCTCCACATCCTGGACCCTCCAATAAATAAATCCCTTTCATGAGATTTGTTGCCTGGTGTGACTCTCTCTCATTGGAAGAAGACAAGAAGCAATGATGAGAATAAGGGAAGAAGAGAAGGAAGCCAGGCTGAGTCTCCTGAGCTCCTCAGCTCAGCTGGGGATCCCCTTTCCTGGGAGATAAAACTCCTTTGCTGAGGAGGCTTCCCCTCAGAGCTATGTGGTTCCTGTGTCTCAGGATGCCCTTCCACTGGGACACTGTCCCAATGTGTGTGGTTTCTGGGCCCTCGTGTCTCGGGGTACCCTTCCATTGGGATACCTTCATTCTTCCAGAGCTTTGTGGTTCCTGGGCCTCAAAGTCCTAGGACACCGTCCCATCCAAGCAGAAAGGCCATCATAGTGAACATATGTGAACGTACTGTTTTTAGCCCAGTGTTCTCGGCATTCCACTTGCAAGCATACTGACTCATGCATTGAAGCTAGAGCTTTCATTTGAAGATACATCCTTGCTGTGATGTCATACTGAAAGATTCCTTTTGGAATTCTGAAGTAGCTTCTCGTCTTGGTGTTGGGATTTTAGTCCACAGGCTGGTCTCCCTTTTAACAATTGGAAATGCCTTGGCTTGTTTGGACGTCAGCGAGGAAAATGGCTGGAGATTCTGAGATGGTGGCCTCTGTTTACTGTCTGTAACCCACAGAAATTTGGCAGGTAACTGGGTCTCAGACAGTACATCACTCACACAGTCTCAGCTGTGTGTGCGCTAACAAAAGCCTTTCAAAACCAAAAAGGCTAGTTTTTGTGTAGTTAAAACCACCACGGCAACTTACAAAGTACTACTTTATGGTTATTAATTGAGTAGAAAATGTCTGGTTAAAATTTACAATAGGTATTTTCTCCAGACTATCCAGTGGTCCTGTCACTCAAATATCACAACTGAGAGCACCTTTTTTTTTTTTAAAATTATTTTTTATCTTGTATTTTCCATATTTTTTTCCTTAAGCATCATTGCCCACTCTAAGATGAAAACATTTTAGTGTGCTATTTTCTTTAAACTTGTCTCTCCAGAGGGCTTTGTTTTAAAAGTGAATTAAAAATCTGGGATTTATTTAAAGCCTTCAGGCTACCCAAGGTGTTCCAGGAGATCTACAGCCTGACTTTCCCACCATTTGCCTGTGATTATGTTACTATCCCACAAGATTACCTGGGGGGCTGGCTTCATGGAAAAGGGAGAGCTGGATTTATGACTCAAATAAGAATCAAGAATAATATCTCTTAGTCCTTAAAATGAGAGCACAGGGTACAGAATTAACACGTGTGGCTGCTTTTAGTTCTAAATATTATCCATTAAATATTTAATGCCTCTTATATAGAGGTATGGTGGTGACTCTGGGAAGATAACTGGCATCTCAGTCCAAGGGCACTTTATATCAGAGAGACACTTTCCTAGGGACAGTGGAATTCAATCTCAGCTTCTGAAACTTCCAATGTATAAAATTCACAGTGAATTCAAGAGAAAACAATTTTTAAAGTGAGTGAATTTTGAACCATGCTTCTAATGTTATGGTAGTTTCTGGTTGTAAAACTACATGAGATCAAGAAGTCTCTAATACACTCTCATGCAAGGTGGCTGCTTCCAAGGGTGGGTTCTGGTTGAGTTCCTTAATTTTAGGGTGGCTCTGGTAGGTTTGGAATACCAGGTCTTGGACAATGGGCATCTTCTTTTTCTGCAGGTTTTACTGGAGAGCTTTGCCAGTCCAAGATTGATTACTGTGTCCTAGACCCATGCAGAAATGGAGCCACATGTGTGTCCAGCCTCAGCGGGTTCACCTGCCAGTGTCTGGAAGGTAAGATGTCATTCAATACTCTTGGCAAGCTTTTCATTTTCCACTATAAGTCATAAACTCTTTTGATCAGTTTGGTACTTTTAGTTTCTAAATACATCATACAAGATAATCTTATCTATCATCTATCTCTCTATATATATCATATGTATGTATGTCTCACCTGTCTCTGTCTGTCTGTCTATCTGTCTATATGTCTGTCTATCTGTCTATCTATATCATATGTATGTATCTATCTATATCATATGTATCTATCATCCATCTATCTATCAATCTATCAATCTATCTATCTATCTAGAGCAAAACCAGAAGATGATCCCCTCACTTTTGTTATTTTTTTTAATTCATTGAGAAATGGTCTTATGTAGCCCAGGCTGGCCCTGTAGCTGAATATGACTTTAAATTTTGGGTCTTTTTGCCTCTACCTCTTGAGTGCTGAGATTATAAGCATGCATTACTATGTCCCACGTGGATTCTCTTTACTGCTATGTTTGAATAATATATGCAACCCAGACATTTTGGTGATTTTGACATATATAATGAATTATAATAAAATAGACCCTAATAGTGAAAATCCACTCAAGATTTCTATATTTCTATATGTTTTAGTTCCCATACAAATTCACATTAAAAACATCCAACACAAAGTTTGCCTTCTTTGTGCTTTACAGCAACTTTCTATCTTAGGAAAATTAAGCCCCCTGGATAGTCTGATCTTTGGGGCTGTTTTTATTTGAACAGATGATTTACTGTTAAGAAGAAAAAAACCAAAACAGGCAGGTAATCGAAGGCAGAGCTTGGCATTAAGGAACGGTTTGTTCCCCTTTCTGCTGTGAGGGGATTACTCTAAATCCTTAATGTTGTAAGAACAATGCAGTGGTAGAGTTTTTCCTTGCCTAAAACTGTCAAGTGGGCTCCTGATCCACGGACATCACACAGGCAACTGTGTAGAGTTTCATACTCTGTGGAAGTCAAACATAGATCCTGCAGAGACGTCACCATCTCATACTTCACATCACCCTCAGCTGTCCCTGGCTGAGTGTTGGTGCTCTTTTTGGGGCTACGTTGTTGGGTTCTATTTATCTACCACAGTTCCAACTTCATTCCACCCTAATCCCTTCCAACCGACCCCCGACACTAGGTAGGAGAGATAGAGTTAGAGGGGAAGGAGGTGACCTTTTTGGGCTAGTTCTTGCTGCTTAGGGGCAGGTCTAATCTTCAGTGTCAGAGTATCTCCAACTTCTCATCTCTTTGCTCATGACCACTTGACACACAGCAGCAACAGGAACCCGACTCCTTGAAGCATGCCTCTGGCCCCTTTCGAGGCTCTCTTCGTTTATATCTTCCAAAAGTTCCCAGAATTCCAAATTAAACTATCTGCAGCTGGGAAAAAAAAAAATCATACCCTTCCTAGTGACAAGACAAATCATAGTCACCTACGGTGAAGCAAGCTCTTATCCCTCACCTGGGACTAAAAGAAAAACATATTCACCTAATATATCTGGGTTTTAGAAGAAACCCCAAATTCTCACTACAGCCAAGAGCCTGGCCCTCCTGATGCTGGAGTTCCTATGAACTGCACTTGGGTTTTATTCCTTCAAATACTGGGGTTCCTATGAGCTATACTTGGGCTTATTTCCTGCTCACCCAGGAAGGAGCATGAGCAGGATGGCTGAGTTTACCCCAACTCCTGGTAATGCATATGGTTAACATAGTGTAGAGATACCACATGCTCTACATGAACGCCCCATCTCCTATCTTTCTTTGGCCATGCAGACAAAGAGGGAAAACTTGGAGGCACACCAGGGCTGATGGCCAAGCAAGAAGCACCACTGTTACTTGCCTACTCTGCAGTTTCCTGCTTTGTCACACTTGGGATGAGTCAGTTGCCACCTACTTCTTCTAGACTTTTTCCTTCGGTCAGTCAGGGTTCAGAGATATTATGCATCCGGGTGGGGCTTTTTTCAAAAGAGTTTAATCAACTCCCAAGCACTTTATTTCTTTGATATTTACCAGAAAGGTACAACAAAACTCCAGAGGCTCAAAGAGGACAGGTTGTACACCTCGAGCTAGAGTTTCACTAGCTTTTATTCCTTCTTGGCAGACTTTCTTGAGTACTTGCTACATACACATCAGGTGCTGTGCTAGGTAGTAGACGCTGATGGTCGGAGAAGCTTATAAGGCCCCTCCTGGGTACAGACTGGTTCATTGGGGGCCTGAGGGCAGAAGTGATGCTAAGATGAGGGCAGTTGGTTAAAAATAGGCTAAGGCAAGGTTGCTGGGCTGCAAATGAATCACTACTCATTCATTCTGTAGTAGAGGGAGGCAGAGGCTTAGAGATTGAGGCCAGCTTTTCCACCCACCTCTCTTCAGTGAACACGTAGTTTTGCCTTTCAGGGCCTCAGGATCTCATCTACATGACTATAATGTGTGCTATACAGGGCAAGTACAAGGATTTAAGGCATCTCTTATTTTATTAAAATCAGATGCAGATAAAAGTGCTCAGTACAGCAGCTGGATACAGTCTCAAGGAAGATTGCTATTTTTGTCAATATTCTCACTAATTGCCATTAAACCGCTGGTGAATTTAAACCAAACAATGTGATCGTTTCGTTTGGAAACAGTATTGAACATAACTAGGGCGAGATGAGAGTGAAAATAGGAGACAGGTCTGGGAACTATTGCAGAAGCCCAGGAAGTAGTTGGCTTCCTGGAAATGAAGACCAGACTCTGGGAAGAAGTAGGAAGCTGATATATGTGAGAGAAATTCAGGGAAAAAAGGCAGGGCCTCTTGGGAAGGATTGACATGGAGGGCAGGGGCAGTGACGTAGAGATATGCAACGCCCACCACGTTCTAGTTGGTTGTGCTCTTTAATGGAGGAAACAGAAATGGAGACATGGGTTTTATAGAGCTTGTGTCTCAGGGGCCCTTGGTTCATACCAGTGAGATACCACTGAGGAAGAACTGGCTAGGTCTAAATAAGAGCCATTGACCTACCGTAGTCTAAGCCCCGGGTACCAGGTCTAGAATGCTTCTTCATCCACGGTCCCATGCCTGCTCTATTCTGAGGCGACTGTGCTACTCAGGTATTGAAATCTTTTTTTTCAGAGATCTCTCTCCATTGAAGATTGAGATGGCGTTGGGAAGGTCTGGAATCTTTGTAGCTGGTGATGAGCATTTAAAAAGGCATTTTACAAGCTTTTATTTAACAGTCCTATTGAGTTTTTAAAAGTCTCTCTCTCTCTCTCACACACGCACACACACACGCACACGCACACACACACGCGCACACACACACGCACACACACGCACACACACACACAGAGCCATTGTACTTTCCTTATCCACTACCCATCCTCTCCCTTCTACTGCCCACCTCACTCCAAAATAATTAGTTCCCCTTCTGCTTTGATGCTATCTATCTATCTGTCCATCCATCCATCCATCCATCCATCCACCCACCCATATATCTATCATTTATATAATCTGTCAATCACCTATCATCATCTGTCTGTCTGTCTGTCTGCTAACCTACCTACCTACATACCTACGTATGTACGTACGTACCTACCTACCTACCTATTGATAATCTTTGTATGAGAGAAAACATGGTATTTGTTCATCTGTATTTGGCTTATTTTGCTTAACATGATGATCTCTGGTTGCATCCATTGTCCTGAAAATGGCAGTGTTATCCATCTTTATTTGTGTCTGTCTTCTTACGGTGGTTGTGTAGTAAGTAAGTATGTAGAATGTTTCCTTCGTTGAGAAGAGCTTGTGCCTGCAGGATTCTTCTCATACCAGCTCTACACTAAAGCGATTCTGAACTGCGTCTTAAAGCATGGAATGTTCTGGAGTTCCAGCCAGCCGTTGACTTTCTTATAACTGCATGGTTTTTCACCCATGCCCCAGTTCCCAAATAACACTCAGAGGCTTAAAATTATTAATAATTGCCAAGGCCATAAGCTAGGCTGGTTCCCCGACTAACTCTTAACATAATATCCCATTCTAATTTGATGTCAGCTACAATCTCAGTAGGAAAATTCTCCTCCTGCCCGATCCTGTTTCAGCCAGAAGTCCTGCCTCCTAATCCTGCCTCAGCTTATTGGCTTTTTATTGACAGGTGATTTTGCCACATGTACACGGGTTATTCCTACACCGTTTTACTTCCTTTCTACTTTGTCTTTTATATATTGATGTTGATTTTTTTCTCTTCCCTTTTAGGGCCTGAGAGTAGGAAATTTGTTTATTTCTCTTATTGCCCCCAAGACTCAAATAACCCTAGTTGTGGATTGTATTTCTTGTTAGCAAGAGGTTAATAGTTGGTAAATGAATCACCCATAAAACAGAACACTCAGATGCTAATCACTTTGTCCATCAACTTGATCCTAGCAATATTTTCATGAAGCTCAGTCTGTTAATATTTTTATTTAGCAGACTGGAAAGAGGGCAAATTGCTTGCTTCTGGTCACATAGCCAGAAATGAACCTAGGTGGCCGGCTTTTAAAAAGACCTATGATGTTTATTTTATGTATACATTTTGTGGCAGGATATATATCCCAGAATGACCTCGAGCTTTTTATGTAGGTGAGGATAGCTTTGGACTTCTGAAGGCCCTGATTCTGCCCCCTGAGTGAGGGGTTACACATGTCCATCATCCTCTGGTTCACATAGTGCTGGAGACTGAAGACAGGGTTTCATGCACACTAGGACAAGCTATGACTGAGCTACATCTCCAGCGTCTGTGAAACGCCTTTTTATTTTTCATTGGTTTCTTGAGAATTTAGTACAATGTATTTTAATCCACACACCCCCACCCCCTCCCAGATCTATGCTCCTTCCCTGTCCACCCAACTGTACGCTTTTAAAAACCAACCAACCAAAACAAACATCATCAAGACCAATTTGTACTGTTGAAATGTTCTTGGATGTGTGGCTTTTCACTGAAGCATGGTCAGTTCAGGAACTCCACCCTCAGTGAAAACTGACTCTCCGTCTCCAAGCACCAAGAATTCCCAAAGCTCTGTGGCTAAGGGTAGGATTTTGAGTTTGCCTCCATCTTCCATGCTGGGATTTGGTCTGGCTTTGGCTTGCATGGGTCTTGTGCCTGCTGTGACAACTGCTATGAGTCTGTGTGTGCAGCTGTCCCTGGGGCTCATCCTTCATGGCTTCCTTTGTCGCCATAAGCATGAGTAAAGTAGCAGTTTGTTGAGTTCAAAATCTTCTGTACTTCTTTACTATTTAAAATTTTAAGTCTGGAAAAGGAGATCCCCCCCTTTCTTCTTTTTTTGTTGTTTGTTGTTTATTTTTTATTTTTGTTTTTTAAATCATGGAATCTGCTCATAGCAGTCTTTTTCAGGCTAGAAAGCTGTGGGGAGCAGGGTTTCCCTGTGGGCAGGGCTTTTATTAGTGCCTGATAGTGTCTCCCATACTGACTTCCTTCATCCTTTTCACTTAAAGGCTCTTTTCCATCTGATCTAGAGAGGGCACTCAGGGGGTGAACTCCTTCCTAGGAGCTGCCTGTCTCTTTGACATCATCCTTCTTGAAAAGCCTTTCTCACAGCTCAGAACAAGACACTTAGGAGAAAGCTGTGTTAGCTGTGTTAGCATCACTAACTCATTCTCTCTCTCTCTCTCTCTCTCTCTCTCTCTCTCTGTGTGTGTACATGTGTGTGCTGATCTCTGGCACTAAGATGCCTGTCTTTCATCACTGAATCCTCTTTTTAAAAATATGTGTTTATTTTAAAGTATGTGTATATCCGTTAGAAGAATGAGCAATTGTGGGTGCAGTTGCCCAAGGAGGCCAGAAGAGGGCAGCAGATCCTGAGAGCTGGAATTGCAGGTAGTTGTGAGCTACCCAATGTGGGTGTTAAGAACCAAACTCGTGTTCTTTGTTAGAGAAGTACAAGCTCTAAACCAACGAACTATCTCTCCAGCCTCTGAATTCTAATTTAAATTTTGATTTCTATTTACCTTTCTCTAGGTCCATATTTGAAAAACATTACTTGTTCTGATTATAATAGGGACCGTAAAAAGAAAAGTTTTCATTCATTTTATCTATTTTATTGAGTTGTGATAATGGCAAAGACGAGGACAAGAGTCTGGTACTTTAGCCTATGGCTGTGTTACTTACAGTATAATTTTATGTTTGGTTCAGAACTTTGAGATCCTTTAACTTGAAACTAGATGCATTTTAACTCTGAAGGTTTCTGATTATTTATACGTCCTTCCCATAAGAATGTCTCATATTTTGTTCAGAATGTTGAGATCTTTAAATTAAAAGCTTTGTGAATTTTTTTTGGTATAGAATAGAGTTTATTTAGGGCTTGGGGAGGGGAGTTGAGGAGGGAGTAAAGATAGAGAAAGGGGGGGAGGGGGAGGGAAGGAGGGAAGAGAAGAGAGAAGAGAAGCCGACCAGGAACACACTGGGGGGGGGGGGGGGGGGGGGGGGGAGGGGGAAGAAAGAAAGAGAAAAGGAAGGGGAAGGAAGGAGGGGGGGGGGGGGGGGGATGGAGAGAGAAGGGTAAGAGAGTAAGAGAATAAGAAGGAGCAAGCTTCATGAATTTTAATTCTGATGGTTTCTGATTATGAATACCCTATCACTGCACACCAGCTTTTCAATATGTGGATATGTTTAAGCACATATGCAAATACAGTATAGATGCTACCTTTAAGAGATCTTACGTCTAAATGTCTTTGATTCCAATATATCATTTTAAGAGTCCCTTGAAAGATACACAAATATCTTTTGTTTTAGTGATGTCCATAGAGGAAGGTCTTAAGCATCACTAGAGGGAGACTTGGGTCTATTCTAATACTCCAGAGGTCTTGCAACAAGCTTCATGGGAAACTGTTTTGTTTTCCTAGATTTTACACCCTCAAGCACTCTAGCTACATAAACTCCTTTGTTCAACTCCTATTTCAGTAGGAAAGCTTTGTACCTGAAAGGGTTTACAGATGCTCAGAACACATGGTTCCAGAGTTACGTCTGAGGTAATATGCCCTGCTCAGAAACTAGGCATATCATCTAACATGTGTTTAGGTATCACACCACTCTGGGAGAGGGCAGCTTTTTGCAGTATTCTGATGTGGATGACAGCTTGGTGAAAGCGTTCTCTTAGGACCACATAAAGTTCGTGTATTTATATAAGAACTTACAGCATGTTCCCATAAACCTAACAGGCTAGAACACATGTACTTCTTCTTCCTTTCCTATTTGGCAGGATCCTTGAGCCACCCTTCCACTTAGGAACCATAGCAGTCTAGACCCTTGGCTTCTAACTGGTGAGGAGTTTCACCTTTAGTAATAGAATAGGGCATTCTGTGAGCTTGCTAAGTGTGAGCCATGGTTGACTTTTATGTTTTGTCCATATTCTTTAATTTTTTTAAACGATAGTTCTCATTTTTTTTAAAATAAATTCCTCTCCTCTCCTTCTTTGTACAGTTTAGTGCCTCTGAAATTATTTGGTTAGAAATACTGCAGAGAGTTTTGTTCGCTCCCTTCCCCATTATCTTTGAGGACAACAGCTGCAGGGGTATTAGTGAGTGGCTGGGTCCTGTCTCTCATGGTCACCTCTCCTTCCCACTGGGAAATCCATGCCAATGGGCAGCTTCAAACTGACACGTGGCAGCCTGGACTTACCACCTGGTGAATGAGTGAATGAATGAATGAGTGAATGATGATGATGTTCTTATGTTTTCCTTTTTTTCCAAAAAGAAATCGATAGGGGTTGAGGAAGATGGCTCAGTAGTTAAAGTGCTGGCTGTGCAAGCAGGGCTGAGATGCCCAGAACCCATGTAGATGTAGGGTGGGATTGGTCACCCACTTGTCATTATAGCTCCTGGAAGGTGGAAACAGAAGGTTCCCCGAGCAAGCTGGATAGCTAGACTAGATAGCTAGACTAGCTGTACAGGCAACCTCTGGGTTAAATCAAGAGCTCCTGCTCAGTACGTAAGGTAGAGAGCAACTGAAGAATACTCCTAAAGTCAGCATGCCCCTCTACAGACACCTAGGCACTCCTGCAAATACATGTTGAGCTCCCACACATTTGAACACATGTATGTACACATACATGTAAACCATATACATGAAAAAAAAAAAGGGAATGGGGAGATGGATTTGCCTAGTGTATACACATGGATTCAATTTCTGAAGGTTTCTTCAGATCTGTACGCTTAACTCCACACAAAGAACCACAGGCAACTAGGGAGTCCTAAGAACAAGAGAAATAGTCCTCCTGAGGGAGGGAAACACCAATAGCGTATCTAATACCAACTGGCCATCCCTGAAAATATTATACAAGTAACACTATACAAACCGAGCAGCTTATATTTATGAACATATATGCATATATGCATACATGCATGTAATAATTAATGTAAAAACAGGCCATGCTTTGGAAAGGGAGCAAGGAAGACAATATGGGAGTGTCTGGAGGGAGGAAAGGGAAGGAAGAGATATTGTAATCAAATTACAGTCTCAAAAAATATATTCAAGGCTGTATCTGTCTCTTGTTTTTCTCTTGTGGTTCATAGTGAAGCTACAGCATCTGCAGTAACCATGGCAATTGTATGATGCCTGCCATTTGTTGAGTGTGCACCGTGTCTCGAGTAGCACCCTTGTCCTTTAAGATTATTGATTCAGTATAACCTGGCAGTTAAAAGCGGAGCCTCAAATTGCTGCTACATGAGATTGAATCTGTGTTCATCACTTGCTTCTGGGTGACCTTGGACAAGTTGTTTAAAATCCCCGAGCTCCATTTTCCCATCTATGCAGTAAAGGTAGTAGTATTAGGAGCTACCTAACAGGGTCATTCCAATAATTAAACAAGCCATGAGTCTGTGCTGCTTGGAAGAGTATCTAACAGCAGGTTATTAAAGGGTATCTTTTAAATTCCCACAATGGGTATGCAGGGTATATGTTATTGTACCATTTTGAGATGGATCCTGTGGTTTTCTGGTCCTGGCGGACTCAGGATGTAAAAACCCGTGTTTGACCCTGACACATGTTCTTCTTGTGTCATGTCCTAGTTTCATGTGATATTCTGGGAAAAGCAACTTAGGGGAGAAGGAGGAAGGGTTCGTTTTAGCTCCTAGTTCCAGGTTCTAGTTCGTCATAGTGGGAAAAGTCAAGGCCATGAGAATTTGAAACAGTAAAGCCACATTATGTATACGTTAGAGAGCAGAGAGCGATGGATGCATGCATGCTTAGTACACAATTCAGGACCCAAACCCAGGGACTGGTGCCACCCACACTGGGCTGAATTTTCCTCCCCTTGATTATCAGAAGACAACCCCCCACAGACATGCCCACAGGCCAACCTGATTTACACAATCTCTTATCACAACTCCCTTGCCAGGAGATTCTAGCCTGTGTTGTCAGTCATCTATGTATCATGAACACCAAGTCCTCTATAAACACATTTTATTTTCTTTTGTGATGATGGCTGGTACATATCCATGCCCCATCAGGGGAATCCAAGCCCTTTGAGGGCAGTGATACTTACTGGGTTTGTTTCTTTTAGAGCATCTAGCCCTTACAGATGTGAGACATCTGTTGATTGGCTGACTGAATGACAGAATGAACAAATGTCATCAAACTGTCCCAACAATCAGTTTCTCCTGTGGAGGAAGCTCCATGTTATAGAGATGGATTAACCAGCATTCATTGAAGCAAATGGGTAGTTCTTCCTGGATAGATTTGCAAACTCAGGGACAGCAGAGGAGAATTTGGATCTCATTGGCTGCTTCTAGTACCTCACCCAGGCTTCCGGGTCCTCCAGAGACTCAAACAGACTTTAGGAGTACCCTTCCCTAGCTTTCTTCTTTGCCAAGACTGTTGCTTCTTCTGCATGCTGTGCTGTCCTGAAGTCCTTCCCCAGGCTCCATAAGATACAGGAGATGCCTTGGATGCTTGTCTTAGTTCCCTGTGACAAGCACAACTGTGGCTACCCTTAAGGTCAAGATCTTCAAATTCAACACACCTCATGCTGGCTACTGGTCTACATTTGACTACTCTTCAAATCCTGCTGGCTTTGTCTTGCAATCCCAAGCCTTGAGATTGTTGCACTTTGGTTTTGGTCTGGAATTCACAGCTACACTACGATTGGTGATGGTCCTGTTAGAAGAATAAGGGCACCGTTGTTTACCTCAATGAGATGCAAAGATCCTTTGTACTAGAAACATAGCTAACCCAGAAAATAAGAAGAATTTTATTTTATTTTTTTCAGAAGCAAGATTTATCTCTTAGTACCCATTCTCCTTCAGAGTATGACAATGGAGAAGGCGGGGCCTACTAAAGTACTTATCTTGGAGGGAGATATTCTGTTCTGTGGTGCAAGGATGTAGTCTGAAGTGTTTTTGGGTTGGGCTCTGAGTCCTACCAGCTTCTTCAGGCAGGACCCAGAGACCCAACCTAAGATATACATGACCAAGTAGACAGCATGGCCAAGTGAAACAATGTTTAATTCATTATTTTTTAGTTAACCAAGTCTTGGTTTCTGACCTAATTTTCTCTCTTGTGACTTAACATCAGGTTGACTGATACTTCCACTTCTCCTAAGCTGTTTTTTATTGAATAGGTTATTCTATTTTCCTGCTGCTCTCCTTTTGAATTTCCCCGTTAATATATGATTGTAATTTAATTTGTATGAGGAATGCATTATTTTAAAAGTCAAGTCTGTTCCGGTCACAGTGACCTCAGACATCCATCTGGGACTGCCAAGCCCGGTCATTTACATTGCAACTGATCACAGTCTGCTTTTCTAGGATAGCTGAAGATGCTATATAGAATTTTAAATAATTTTAAGCTTTTGCTCAGAATTACCAAAAACATCTATATTCAAGCGAGCTCAGAGAAGAATGTCTTGTCATCCTAACCCCAAAAGATAATCATTTTAGATTTTAGGTGAATGTCTTTAAAGAATCATTATAATATCATTTTTAAAAAACTTAAATAGGATCTTAGAGTTGTGGTTGTCTGCCTGTCTGCCTGCCTGCCTGTCTGTCCGAATCTATCTATCTATCTATCTATCAATCAATCATTTACCTATCTACCTATTTATTGGAAGTCTTGCCATGTTGTTAGACTGGTCTCACATTCAAGTGACTGGCTGTCCTGCCTCAAACTCCCGGGTGGTTGGGATGTCTACCTTCACACCCAGGGCCAAAGGTCACATTTTAACCGTAGCCTTATTAGATCTCTTACATCTGATAGCTCTGTAGCAGACCTTTCTAGATACTCACACTTCTCTTTATCCCACGCAGCTGTCTGCTTTCTTAGAGAGAGAGCAAATCTGCCTGCAGTTAATGTTTCCAAATGCGTTACTCTGAGCCCAGCATTGTTCCTCTTCCTTGTCTCCTGAGCCAAACTTGGGCTTTCTTTAGAGGCCATCACAAAGCCCAGCTCTGTCCTCTTCTGATTCACTGCTGGTGCCACATACCAACCTGATAACCACAGCTTGGGTTGTCCCTCTAACCCTTCATATGTGGCGGGATCATTCCAGCATCTGTGGGAAGAAACAGTGCAGTATCACCCAGCATTTCCATGCATTCTGGATGCCTTTTCTAAGGAATGAGCTCTGAAGTGAACCTCCTCCTTACTCTGCTGTACCATCCGGAGTACACTCAGAACTAAACTCTCTATCTTTGTTTGGATTCCGTGGTCATTCATTTATCCCTCTGTAACCACAGTATCTGATGACTAACATGCTTCCTTTTCCTGTTTCCTCAGTGTCATCCCTAAAACCCAACCCATATTTACCAGTTTCCTTTCGATGACTCCTCTATTGTGTAATGATTCTATTAGAATATGCTCTTTCTCCATCTGTTCATTCATACACTCATTTACTCCACAAATTTTTATCCAGTGCCTCCAATAACTCAAGAACCGTGGCTGCTGGGACTCAGAACTAAGAGGAGCCAACATTTGTTTTCCTTCAGAAAGGCCATGGTCTCACTGAGGGCAGAAAAACAGATGGTAGATGAGCCAATACATAGCTATGTCATTTCTAATGCTCTGAAGGTAGCAAGTGGGACATTACAATAGAAATTCCCTGAGGTTAGAGTCATCAGGGGAAGCATATCTAATGTGTGAGCCAAGGATGGAACCACAAAGGAGCTGGGGAGATGACTTAGTAAAGTGCAAGGCAGGCAAGCACGAGCAGTCTAGTAATGGATTCACAGCTATTCACATGTAAAAGCTGGGCACTGTAGTGAGCATCTGTTACCCGAAGCCAGGGGTAGGGTGTAATGGAGGCAGGCAGGTCCTTAGAGCTTGTTGGCCAGCCAGACTGGCTGAATGGATGAGTTCCAGGTTCGGTGAGAGACTCTGCCTCAAAAATTCAGTAGAGAGCTAGAGAAGACACTTAGTGTTTACCTCTGATCTTCATATACATGCACATAAAATATACACATGTGTGGGAACATACACACAAACATGGGCATACTGCAGAGAGAGTGAGAGGGGGGAGAAAGGCAGAGGAAGAATGAGAGAGACAGAGAGAGGGAGGGAGGGAGGCAGGGAGAGGGGGAGAGAGAGGGAGAGAGAGAAGAGGAAACACAAATAGGGAATTAGCAAGAACTTCCAGAAAGGTAGCATACTGAACTGTTTCTGGTACCTGAATGGGCACCATTGGCTAGAGAATGAAGCATTGGACTAGATGGCAGAGTTAATGCACACAAGACATGCTGCCCATAAGAGGATGTTTGATATTATTCTAGAGATGATTGGAAGCCTGATAACATTTACATTTTATGAAAGCTAGTCTCATGAATCATGGGGAATTGGTCATAGGTTTAAGCTAGACAAGGGGCTCTTACTGGAAGAAACTGTGTCAGAGAAAAAATAATCATGACTTTGGGGTGATGGCCAGGGAGTAGAGACAAGGTACTCGAGTTTGGGATATGTTTCAGCAATGGAAGCTACAAGACCCACTGACTGACGGGCTGGAAGTGGGGATTCACAAAGGAAAGAATTAGACTCCCAGGTGTGACTTGAAGCATTCACTAAGGCTGCATAATCAGGGTTAAGCTTCACAGGCTTACAGACATCATTCCCTTCATGTGAGCTCCTGTTCTACTACCAGCCCAGTTGCAGGCATTGCTTTATGTCATATACTCTTGTTAATACTGCAAAGCTATTCGTATTTCTGACAGTACACAGAATGACCTCGGTTGTCTTGCAGTTTAACATATCTCAAAAACGATTTCTTTTGGTCTTAAATACCTACCTTTCATAATGTGTGTATCTCAAGGGTGTTTTTTAATTTGCATAATGCATATTCAGCTATCCATACCACTATTGGTTCAAATGCAAAATTTGAAGGCAGAGTCCACTGGATAAATTATAGCTTTCTTGTTTTGTTTTGTGTTATCCTGTAATCAGCCCTCATTCTCTGGTAGGTTTCTTCTGCAGGTCTGGTTTGCCTCCCTTCCATTTTAACCCTGGAATCCATCTCTTTTTCTTGCATTTTATTCTTTTGCAACCTTTGAACTCATTTGCCTGGTGACATTGCTTCCATATATCCAGGATTGAGTTTTCCTCTGGAGCTATTCTGTTCTCTTTTCAGTGTTTCCTGATGTTTGCTGCCTGAAGTCTGAATACCTTGAGACCCCCTATTGCACGAAGAGGGGCTGCTGTGTTCATTCTCTCTTGATTGACACTATCAAATCATTTTACATTTCCTCTCTAAGGAGGCTTGTTTTCTCTAAGGAGACAGTTTTCTCACCACCTCCAAGTTGGGACTGTAGTTTTGGTCTCATACAGTTTATTAATCTTTGGTTATTTCAGAATTGCTACTTTGAAAGTTTTTATTAATTCTTTGAGAATTCCATACATTATATTTTGATCATATTTACCTTCCCCAAACTCCTCCCAGATCCACCCCATTCCATACACACTCAGGTTTGTGTTCTCTTTTTATACACCCATAGAGTCCAGTTGGTGTTCCCTGTATCATCTTGGGTGTGTGGACCTACCTGGGAAAACTAACCACCTTGAAAGAAAACTAATTCACCTCCCCCTGTCAGCTATCAATTGCCAATGGTTCATCAGTTGGGGTGGGATTTCATGACCACGCCTTCCCTCAGTACAGAGATTTTGTCTGGCTTGAGATTACACAGGTCTTATGCATGTAATTTCCCTGTTGCACCTGGAAAACATTGCTTTGTTGTAGTCATGTGCCACCTCCAGCTCTTACAGTCTTTGTCTCCTCTTCCCCAACAATTCCTGAGTGGAGAGAGGAGGGGCTGTGATATAGAGACCAAAGAACTTAATTGTAAGACCCTATTGCTGAAGACAGCACATACTCAAATCACAGAACATGGGGAGATCAAGCTGATATTGAACCTAAGCGTTATCCCTGCTGGCTAGCTTTCCCAGTGCTGGATGGGCCACTGCATATTGCAGGAGGAGAAAGGTTGTCATTAATCTTACTCAGCTGCGAACTCTGACAACTACATAGTGCTATTGTTCTGCTATAGGGACATAGTATAAAACAACTCCTAATAACTTACTGTTATACCCTTAGATGGGTTTATTTCTCAAACTCCATCAAAGAAACTTCTTTTTGCAGTAGAGGGTGATTAACCCAGAGAGCCACAACTAAACATGGTTCAGAGAATGAGACACTCTGGAGTGCTCAGCATCCCTACAGTTTACTAGTTATTTTTACTATTGATGTTACTACACTCCACAAAGCTGTATTCCATGTGTTGTCCTGTGCATAGATTTTCATTATTTTTAAAAATTATTCATTCTGTGTGTGTATGTGGGCGCACACATGCCACAGTAAGTCTGAGGAGGAAAGATCCACCCTGAATATGGGCTGAGAACTCAACCTAAAAAAAAAAAAAGAATCCAGAGAACCTGGTGAGCACTGGTATTCATCCCTCCCTGCTTCCTGATTATCAGTGAGAATTTAGTTGCATCTCAAATAGTGGATAGCTTAAATAACTTATAGTAAAGGAGTTTGGGATAATTTACATCTTTATGAGATGGGGTATTTCAAATCCATGAACATGGTATAGCTATTTTATTTAGGTATTTTAAAATTTAAGTAATATTTTATAGTTTTTAGTGATGATTTCTTGAATCTCTCTTACTGAATTCACTTCTGTTTTATGTTTTTAAAATATTTATTTTCATCTTATTTCCATGAGTGTTTTGCCTGTCTGACTGTGTGATCAGGTCTGTATAGAAGCCTGAAGAGGGTGTCAGATCCCTTGGAATTGCAGTTACAGATGGTTGTGAGCTGCCATTTGGGTTCTGGGAAGGAAATGCTAGTCCCCCACAAGAGTAGCGAGTATTCTTAATCACTGAGCAGTTTCTCCAACCTTTTTTTTTATAATGTTTTATTGATAATATTGTAAATGGCACTTAAACTTATTTTAATTGCTTAGTGCTGGTGAACAAATATATAGTTGTTTTTCTATTGGCTTATCCTGATAGTTTGCTATTTTTACTCATGGTTCAATGGTTTTTATTATAAACTCCTTTGGTTTTCTTTACATATAAGCATAGGTTGCTAAATAATAAAGTCATGTTGTTTTTCTTTTTATGCTTTAAGCTTTTACTTGTCTTTTGCATATAGTGAAATGTTGAATGTAGGTACAGAGGGCAGAAGCCTACCTTTGTTCTTTACAGTAGGAGGGTATTCATTACCATACTGCTAAATATGTTGCTGTCTATAAGTTTTTGTACATGCCCTATAGTTACAGAGAAAATTAACTTCTGTTTTAGTTTTCTGAAGGTTTCTTCTGTTTTAAAGTAATGAATGAATGTTGATTTTGTGTAATGATTTTTCATACTGAAACGACCAACTTATATGAAGTGTTAAAAAAGGAATATCTTATTCAAATATTATCTATACTTATTGATTTTTATCAATTTGCTTCATTAAGCACTATGAAAAGAGTCTTTCTTGTATGGTTTCTGGCAATTTATTTCTCTATATGTTTAAAACTGTCTTAATTAGATACCTGTACATTTGTTATAGATAGATATTCCTGATGAGTTGCCTGCTTTCCCTATTAAGAATCATTTTCATGTCTAATACATATTTTTGATGAAATAAGATCTTATTATGTATCTCAAGCTGGGATTCATTATGGGTGTATCACTTTTGTTATTTATTTATTTTTCATGGTTTTACCCTTTTTGCCTTCAGATTTATGTGTTTTTATTTCAATAGTAGGGTTCTTCTTGAGAACACATAGTATTTGCTCCTTTTGATGCAATGTGAGAATCTCTTCCTGTTATTTTAGAGTGTTAGTCCATTTACATTTTTGAATTCTTTTAATATTTTCTCTTTAATTTTTGATTTTCAGTAGTTTCTCTATGATGTTCCTATGTGTTTTAATTTATTCTTCTTGTGGATCAGTGACTATTTTGTCCATGGACTGACAATTTCAGATGTGACCTCAGGTTATTTGCAAATAAATCTCACTATCCAGAATGGAGTAACAGCTCAGTATATAACTGTAGCAGAGTCTATTAAGAACAGCTAGTATTTCATGTAGCTGAAGTTTTATGATGTGTAAGGTTGAGAGATGGATACTAGGTTAAGCAGCCAATAAGTAAGTCTTCAGACAGGTGCCAGCATCCATTTCTTAGTACTGGCTACTTTGCTATAACCCGAGATGATTGAATGTTACAACAAAACCTTGGTTTGAGAATCCTGGGTTCAAATGTGACTTTTTTTTCTAACTGTGTGCCTTTGGGCAAAGTCCTTAATCTTCCTGTGTCTACTTCCTCATTTAAAAATGAAGAGATAACAGTACTCATGGGGTTTATATAAGTTTTAATTGTATATTTATTTATATATTTTATTTCTATATAGATACATATCTAATCATATACATATAGTAATAAACATATAGTTCCAAATCAATGTAGTAAAATCCTTGGAACAATGACAGTACTTCTCCATGCTTGTGTGAGCAAGGATGGGTTGACAGACTCCTGTTGCGCTTGGGAAGAGATGTTCTTCTGAGCCTATTCCCACAGCTGTTATCCCCAGAGCTCACCCACTTTGCCTTGCAAGGTGGTCCAATCACTGCATGTGTTAAAAAGCTGTGTGTAAGCACCTCCTGATTCCAGAAAATATCCTTAGCCGTGTTCAGGGACATAGCCCTGGTGGACTCTGGGCAAATGTCAAATTTGATTATGTTCCAGAGATTGCCTAACAGTCCAGCTTGCTTCCAGTTTCCCTACACACAATCTCTGAGTATGCGAAGTGAAAACCTCACAGCTTAAAGGAATTGGAATCCAACATTTACTGAGTGCCGTGTACTAGTAGGGGTCCGCATGTTTTGTAGGTAAGGAAATGGAATCCGAAATGACAAAATGCCTTTGTCCAAGGTCAGACGACTTGGAAAGAGGTTCAAACTTTTCTTTTTTTGGCTTTTGACTTTCATTACTGGTGTTACAAAACCCTGTTCATGTTCTGCGGGGAAGGTCACGTAGGGGACAACTGAGGAAGAACTGAGTCATTTACGAAGGATGTGTCATCTGAGTAAGACGACAATGGCTTGAGTCACAGGGAGGTGCAGAGTTTACTCGTTAACGCCGGAGAGTTTTCAAAATCGGTGCCGCTTTCGCTTCTCCCTTTCGTTCTTGAACGCTTCAGCTGTCCAGCTATCCAGCTGCACTGATAACCCTGACTGCAGAACCTCCTCATGTGCGGTCCACGCAATTGATACCAGTACCACCCACAGGGTCTCTGGCAGTCATATAGAAAGATGTGGCTGCTTGGTATCGAACAGTTGGTATTTGAGGGCTCTTATGCTTGCCTTTAAGTTCCATAATAAATCCAAGTAGCAGACATCAGCAACATCTGCATTCCACTCAATGCCCAAACAAGCCAGATGGATTCAGTACTGGGTCTCACACATTAATGGGCAGAGGTGGTGATTGAACCCGGTTCTCTTTGCTTCATTTTGCGTTGACTCTTGGCGACAGTAGGTCAGCTTCTGTCCTTTGCATAGGGAATACGGTTTTCTCAGCAGTGTTTATCTTGCTTGGGGGATGTCCTGGTGCCTTTAATGAGAATCAGTTGGCTCTTGGTTTATGGCTTTGGTTTTAGAAGTCCTCTCGTTTTGTTGGACTGTGCTTCCAAGTGCCATGCTGTTTTGGGTACCATGGCTCTGGTGTGTTTCCCAAAGTCAGGTGCTACATCATGTCTTGCATTGCTCGTTAGGTTTGAGATTATTTGGGCCATTTGGAGTCTTTGTGCTTCCACGTGAATTTTAGTTTCTGTTGATGGTGGTGCTCTGTGAATGTCATTGGTTTTTGATGGGGATTGCACTGACCTGTAAGTCACTTTGGGTAGTATAGATATTTTTCACAATATTAATTTTCCAATCCATAAAATGGGAGGTTTTTCTAACTTTGGGTGTTTGTTAATTCCATGAATGCTTGATAATTTTCTTTTGCTTAAAAAATGTTTCGTACAGTGTATTTTGACCCTATTTTTCCGCATCCCAGCTCCTTCCAGATCATTCTACTCTCTCTCTCCGTCCAGTTGCCTGGTCTGTCTTTCTCTTCAAACTACCCAAACCAAACAACAAAAGCACAAACAAATAGACAAAAACCATGGAGTCCATTTTGTGTTGGCCAACCTCTCCTTCACCTCAATGAGGCCTGCCTTGGAGTCTGCTTGATACCCGGTGACACTCCGTTAAAGAAAACAGATTTTGCCTCTCCCAGCAGCTATCAATCATGAGTAGCTTCTTGGTTAGGGGTGGGACTTGTGTCCACTTCTACTCAGTGCTGGGATTTTTATGGGGCTTGAACATGTGCAGGCCCTGTGTACACTGCCACTGTCTCTGTGAGTTCATATGAGCATCAGCCTTGTTGTGTCTGGAAGACACTGCATCTCTAACAAATTCATTATTCAAATGTTTGGAGGATAGACCTCCTCTTTTCATTTTCATAAGTAAAAAGAAAAAACGCCGAGCCTCTGTCCATCCGATGTGGCGTGTGGGTTGACTTAGTCACTTACTTTCCCAAATCTATCTCTTCAGATTGAGGAAATAAGAATTACCTTATTGGTGTCACACATACGGCCAAATTGGATCTTTCATAGTTCGAATGGCCATAGTACATTTTCTAGACCCAAATAGGGAAAATTAATTTAATTTTGTTTTAAAATCAAGATTTTTTTTAAATAGTTTTATTTTTTTCAAGTAAATTGTTAAGTAAGGATACTTTATAGTGCTGTCATGTGTTGTTAAGTTTTTAAGTATCTTCTTTTTAATCACAGTAGAATGGAATACATGAAGGGTAGAAAAACATTCCACTTTAGAAGACTCTTTGGAGCATTCAAGCATCATCAAAATTGATTATATATTATAATTTTAGTTTGATTTCTAAAATTTAAAAGCTAAAAGTAGTTTATAAAATGTTGAATATAATTTAATTTTTTTTTTTTTGTTTCTACTCAGCATGATTCCAAGCTAATTATGCCCACTTATGAGTAGTGCTTCAGATAATTAAATTTGGGGAGTTTTTGGTGATTTTATAGTTTCACTGTATTCTTGACAATAATTCTATCACTAAGGAATTATGTGTGAGCATAAGTAAATATAAAATAAAACATGGATAAGAAAAGTAGAGTGCCCAAAAGTGTACGTGAGTAACATAGCTTTTATTTCTAAAACTTAAATATTTATTGACTTTTCAAATTAGTCTTGAAGTATTAAAACAAGCTTAGGTTTATATCATTGCTAAACACATACTCCTGTGTTACTGAAGAGATATACCCCCACTTATATGCATATGTAATTTTTTAGCCTGAGAAATGCCAACTTATGTATACAGAAAACAATAAAAAACACTTATCTGATAATCTCATTTAAAATTGAAATATGTAACAGCTTTACATAATATTGTATCATAAAGTGTGCTTGCATGCATAATTTCTAGATTATAATTCATTCTTCTGAACTGCTCAGTTCAGCACTTTTTAGCAAATCCATGCTGGTGGGCTACTATTGGCATGGACCAGTGTTGAACATCTCCTTCAACCCAGTGGACTGCCCACGCCTGTTCTCAGTCTCTCTTCACTCCTCAGCCTCAGCAACCACCTAAATACTTTTTGTATTTCCGTGTGTTCTTTTTCAAGGCATTTCTACTAAGTGGCATGATTTGAAATATGGTCTCCTGGATCTGCCTTTGTTCTCAGTGTCATGCTTTGGTGACTCACTCATCCCATGACATACACTGGTGGTCAGTGACTATTGTCAAATGGCATTGCACAGTATGAATAGAAGGTACCCCATCCCCAGAAACAATCTTTAAAATATTTTTATACGTGTATACTGCATCCATTGAGTTGGACATCTGAATACATTTATTAAAAATACAGACTTGTACCTTTTGGAAGGATGAGTTACAATCTATATGCTATGCACATCAATGTGATGTGCGTTTCCAAAGAACTGAATGGAAGACAAATGATAAGAATGGGCGAGATGTCTCATTAGTTATTTTATTAATTTATTATTTTTCTCTTCTACAGTTTGTATTACATTTTATCACACTCTTAGGGAATCATTATTTACTTGTCTTTTGGCATCTTGTAGCTTGTACATACACACATATGTATAACATAGACATATGCCATGTGCATATATACAACATATATGATGTACATCCAAACAGTCATATATTCTGTGTTTCAACAGGCATAGAATCACAGCATTTGCTACTTTAACATAGGGTTACCAAATCTAAGAGGAACAATATTTCAGGCCTTAGTGGGCTGTGACATATCTGAATTAGTTATTATATGCAAACATATTTAATTTTTAAAAAATGTTTATTCTTTGAGACTTGGCTCATATATCCCATGTGTCCCAAAATTTTCTATGCCCCTGCCGATGGCCTTGAACTTCTGCCTCTGCCTCCCTAGGCTGTGGTTATAAGGCTTATATTATTTGGTTTACTCAGTGCTGGGGATTGAATTCAGGGCTTAGTCCATGCTAGAGAGCTTACTCTATTGACTCTAGCCCTTTAAAAATATTTCAAATATTTTAAAATGTTCTAAAAATTGAAAGCCCCTCTATGCTTTCCCTCAGGGTACTTCGGCTCTGCTTGTGAGGAGAAGGTGGACCCTTGCATGTCTTCTCCATGCCAGAACAATGGCACCTGCTATGTGGATGGTGTACACTTCACCTGCAGCTGCAGCCCAGGCTTCACAGGGCCTACCTGCGCCCAGCTTGTGGACTTCTGTGCCCTCAGCCCGTGTGCTCATGGCATGTGCCGTAGCGTGGGCACCAGCTACAAGTGCCTCTGCGATCCAGGTTGGTCTTCCATGTAGACAGCAAAGCATGTTCTAGAAGACTTGGTAGTTTGCTTTTGTATCTGAGCAAAGGTCAGCCTGCAGAGTGTGATATGCAGAGAAGTGAATTCCTCTCGGCTGTGCATACCTACTCTTCTGACTTACTCTTAGTAGAGCTTTAAGCATGCCTTTTCTTTTACCCACAGGCCATTCACTCTTATTGTGAGAGAATTAGAAAGCCCAAGGAAGCAGAATGAAGACTTTTAAATGGGACTGAATCTTGTAACACGATTTTAGTGTCCAGGGAAAGCAAAACACAGTCCATTTCTGACTGATCTGTCTATTACTGCATGTGCAAGCGTGTTAACCCAACTTCCTCTGCAAACATTCAATAGCTCCCTTACTTATTTCCCCAAATCCTTTGCATTCATGTTACTGATATTTAGACTACGGAAGTCTTAAACCCAGAAGTCACAGTGATGCCTGGTTCTCGTCTGTGTCTTCCTAGTCTGCTACTGTGTCTGCAAAGAGTGGGTGTGTAGCTTTTCCTTTCTCTCATTGCCCTTACGCCCATGTTTCTACCCTTGCAAGAGCTAAGTCTTTACATTGCTTCCCAGTACAACTCCCCACATGTGACCCTGAGTGAGCCTTGCCAGTACTTGCTTTAACTGACCCCTGGCTATGCTCTAGTACGGGATGCGTGTTCTCTGTTACTCCATCTGTCTTCAGGGATTGAGCTTGTTTCTCTCCTCCGAGTTCCCAAAATCATCCACACTATCGCTTTTATCATCTTTGCCATGGGACACAGTCCCATCCCTCAGAGATAGTTTGTTGCGACATACTGCATATACATTGCTGGTCCGTAAGGGTTAAATAGCCTCTGGACATCCTACCTGTCTTAGCATGTATGAGAACACACTCAGTCATGTTTGCACAATGATGAGATCATCTATGATGTATCGTGATGTATCGCTCGGGATGTTTCTCCATCCTTCAGTGATATGTTAATGACTGTGATAGGTGAGAGGAAGGTGTATATGCATTTCCATAGATTTGAAGCAAGAGCTTTCCCCCTGAGCCATTGTTGACTAAGGACAGTCTCCCTGGGTTCTTAGCTGGATGTGTCACATCCTTGGACCTCTTGGGGCTACCTTTACCTGGAGCGCCTCTGGACATTCACTCTCTACTTGTGGCCTCTTATACATTAGAAAACCCAAGCTCAGATTCCAACCCCAACGCTCTAAGGCCTCTGTGCCTGGCTCAGAACATCCAAAGGCCTCATCTCATACTCACAAATCAATTACAAGTGTTACTGAGAAATACAGCTAAGCTTTTGGAAGGTGATGCAAAGCTTTTTGCACATAGAGTCTTCCTTCTCTGATTTTCTAAACAGCTGATATTTTGCCAAGTTCTTTCTTCTATGCTCCGCAATACAGAGGAGGGATTGTTTAATCTGCTTGGTAACTGTGTGAGGATTCTCCAGGGAAGCAGGAGAGATACACACAGAGGTTTATTTTAAGTAACTGGCTCATACCATTGTGGGGACTGGCAAGTCCAACATTCATAGGGGAAGCTGGCAGGCTGCAAACCCAGGCACAATGTCTGTGCTTGCTTCGAAACTAAAATCCTTCATTTGCAAGAACCTGAGTCTTTGGTCTTCAGGCCTCCAAGAGGTGGGGTGAGTCCTGTCAATGTTATGTAATCATCAGCTCTACTCAGAGACCAGATGCCAAGTTTAAAACCACCTAAGAAAATGCCTTTTAGGTCTCATTATATAGAGTAATATCTGAGTGCCTCAACTAGCCAACTAGACAGGTGCAATTAATGATCCCAGTAATAGTCAAGGGTTCCTTGTAAACCTTGAAGTGAAATATCCTCACTTCCCTGTATGATGTCTGTCTCTTTTCTGGGTCTGTATTATCTTTCTCTGCTAGTGTATTGGTTGACCTGCCTCTCCTGTGGAAACCTAAGCCCATGTGCATCCCAACTGCATGCTGAGGAAAGAGGTGGAGCAGGGCTGTACCATTCCCTATGTGGAAAGCATATCATTAGGACATCGTGGTGTGTGCAGACTGAACAAGGTTACATTATACTGGACAGAACCAGGTCCCCAACATGGTGCGACCAAGGCTCACTGTGCCCAAGCTATGGGAAGATCTCATAGTACCAGTTGTCAGGAGCAACTGGAAGTGAAATCTTGCTGTCAGGAACTTCTCCATGTTCTCTTACATGCTCGTGAGAGCCTTTCCCCCTACAAGCTTCTCAGAGAATACTCAAGCAGGACAGACCAGAAAAGAGCCACATTTTCTCCTCTGAATTCATTTCTATGCATATTAAACTCTCTGGCATGTTTAATATTTTTACATTTTTAAGTGGAATGTAGTTATTCTGTCTCTGTTTCTCTGCCTGGGTCTCTCTCTATGTCTGTCTGTCTCTCACTATGAACATTAAACATTTACAGAGCATTTCTGGGCCTCTGTTTCCTCTTTGGGTAGAAAGCTGGAGGGAGGATTCAGTGAAGCTCCTCTGTTGGTGGTGTGTTGAGCTACCCTTTCAAATCTTTCTTACCTTCAGGGGGTTGCATCTTTTGAGGCACAGTGGACTGAGGCCTCTGCCATTTATATTTTACTTTCTCCTGTATTTTCTGTTAAAGCTGCATTCGTCTCTACTTGGAACATTTAGCCCAGTAGTCACCTGTGGTCTAGCGCTATCCCCAAGTAGCTGTGAATCCCACAGAAAACACATCTTCTATTCTGTAATACCTTCATCTGTTATGCAGCCTCCAGTGGGGTCCTGGGATTCCAGGAAGGCTCACTCATCAAATTTGGGACATCCAGTTACTTCCACAGGGAATATGCTCTCAGATGGCCACGTGACCGAAATGCAAAAGGCCTTTAAACATCTGGCAGGAATTTACATTTTTAAGAAGGGAACATGACAGGTCTGTGAATGGGAAATTTCTTGTCTTAATTTTTTTGGAGCATGTAATTGCTTTACCACTCATTTGCATAATAGTTGAATTTTGTAAGACTGGGTGAAATTGGGTGTCTGGCTGCAGAGTGGTGGGCTGGCTTGTCTTTGTAGAGAGCATACAGATCCTGTTTCATAAGTGGCAGCAGATTGAAATCACAGCAGATTGGCAATTAGTTCTCATCTGAGAAAGAAAAAAAATAAACACACCATTCTCATTACTGCAAATGAGATGTGTCAGGTGTCTGATTTTTAAACTTCAATTTTGGCTTACTGTTCCCCTGGTTCCTAATGGCGTTTTAATCCTAAATAAAAAAATGTCACCACTGAGTAATGGCTAAAATGTCATCTTCCAGTGACAGTTTTAAGTGACAGGCCACTCATTCTGTAAAACACTGCAAAATGAAATCTCCCAGAGGCTGGTGAAGCGAGGCCTAGGAGATGCTGCATATATTAGTTGTGAACATGCCAAGGGCACACTGTGCCACTTGCTGGTGGGGCCATGACATCTTGTGACTCTGGTAGCACAGTGGTATCTTTTAGATGGTATTTTATAGAGTCAGTGCTGTAGAGGATCAGTACTAGATGCAGTGGCTGACAGGAAGGAACCAGGTTCAGCTCTTTTTTGGCTGGTTTGGGCCCCTAATGCTTTTGAGTGAGGACTCTGCTTGCTTGTCAACCCCACCACTGTAGGTGGAGATATTGTAAAGAACTTAAAGAACTGAAGGTACAAGGCATTAGCATAGTTTGTACACCAATATACATATCAAATTAAATTTTATGATATCTCTCATGACAGTCAACTCAGTGCCAGTTAATTAGGCTCCTAGACCTGAACTGGGTGTTAGCTACATTTGCCAGCCAATTCTTCTCCACCAAGGAGCCAGTGATTCTGTGATGCCATCCAGATGAAGACTGAATAGCAAATAAAATTAGACTCCTTCTAAACAAAATGCTTCTGCTACTGTCTTAAAAAATATCATACTATTCCAGAACTCAGATACTAATTTTTCTCTATTTTCTACATTTGCCTTACCTGTAGGCTTCATTTCTGGGTGGCCTATGAGACACAAATGGAATGGTATCCTACTATGATATTCAATTATTCTGATAGCAGGCCTGACCACATCAGTATCCTGATAGCACCTCCTGGAAACAGAATAAAGATAAGACTTGATGGTTAGGATATTCATAATGATTGAACAGCAACAAAGATATAAAGATAAGAAAGCATTTAGTTCACTAATGAGTGTCTGGATGCATAGATTCCCGGATGAGTACAGTGGACAACTTTTATCTTTACTAAGCAAAGTACTTCCTCTGGTTTACTGGGATGAAGACAGTTCTTGTATTGACACACTTGTGATCTGCTCTAACTCCTTATTCATGAGAGGCATAGATTGTATATGAGAGGTGTAGACTGTGTAGGTATATATTTCAGATTCCCAATCCCATGACACTCCTGCTTCATACCCCATAATGTGGTGTTCCCCCCCCCCCCATGTGTGTAACCATCTGGTCTCAAAGAGGAAGAAAGAAAGGAAGTCTTGCTTACTCAGATGCAGATTCATCCATGGAGATTTGCCTCACTATTTATAACCTGTCCGCCACCAAAAAACCAAATCAAAACAAACACCCACAAATAATCAAAAACAGTTTAAGTCTCTACTTGGAAATGCTGATGGAACTAAGTACTTGGGAGGACAAGAACAGCCACCAACATCTGAAGCTTGCCTGTCACTTACAGATAGATTCCTGGAGTTGTTAGGAGCTGGCCTAGTGCAGGAGTGTGGAGTCCTGTTGTCTCCCGTTGGGCAATGGGACAAGCATGATAATGTTAAGTAGCACTCAGAGGCCATGGCAGAGTAAGATGAAGCAGGACCACGTCAGAATTTTGTCTAAGACATTAAAAGGATAAATATTATCATCCCAGATACTCGGGGGAGGTGAAGACAGGAAAATCATAAATACAAGACTTACCTGGACAAATAACCTTGGGTTCAAAACAAAACAAAACAAAATGAGCAAAACCAGGGTTGAAGATATAGCTCAGTGGTTGAGCACTTGTCTGGTAGGCCAAGTATGAAGATGTAGATTTAGTCTTCATTAATAAAACAGCCCCAAGATAACCAATGTAACAATAAGATGTTGAATATTATTGTTGCTCAGTTTCTACCAAATTTCTAATTTCTTTCTCACTAGTTACATATACATACCAAATTATCCAAGGATTAAAGGATTACTCACCATCTTGCTCATGACTTTTTGTGGCTAAGGTGAAGAATAGTTAAGGGCCAGGGGGCTGGACAGAGCTTTGTAAGGGAAGCGTTTCTTGGTTCACTAATCTTTACATCGTGAGACCCATGGGTGCCATCTCTCCGCCCTTGACTCCACTAGACAGGGATGAAACAAGGATTTGAATGTAGCCAATAAAGACCCAGGGCTCTGTTGCTTCAGAGTAAATAAAAAACGGAGTTAAAAGTCGCCTTCATTTTTTGAGGGTGATATTGACTGAAAAATGAATAATGTAACTGGAGTTTTAAAGTGTTAGTTGTCTTTGTAACTCCTTCAACTCAGTGCATGACACTGAGAGTCGCTAGCCACATGGACTTGCTCTGGGGATTGGGGCAGTGACCTCAGAGACCTTGTTCAGGCAGACTGTGCCTTCAGTTGCTTCCTTCTCTGAGAACTTACTCCATCCAGTCACTGTGCCAAGCATCTGACCTGTTTAGTCTTAAAGAAACCAAGGTTTGTGGAGTTTAGATGCCTGGAAATAAAAGTGACAGAAGCTTCATTTTAACCTGTATTTGCTCAACATTACAGACCCACTGTTCTTGACCAAAGGCTAGACTTCTTGGAAGTTAAGGAACTTCTGCTCCTATATTAGTTGTGACCTTGGCCTCTTACGTTGGCTGAACAATCTCAAGGAAAAACTCTCAGACTTTTCTGTCTCAGCACTGCCCCTGAAACTATGGACACCTGGCTTGAAGGCGACCTTGACTATGTGTCAGTGAGTGACTCTCAGTAGAAGTTCTTACATCCAGGCACAGAGGTGTCCAAGTCTAACATGGCATGGAACAGAACTCTTGTGAGTGGATAGGACCCCTCCCCCGACTTCTATCCTGTCTTGGAAGATTCATCCACATACATGCTGCTTTGTAATTGATGCCAAGGGATGCTGGGTTGGGAATTTATGACTGTATTTGGTCTGGTGTTTGCTGGGTGCACTTCAGACCTGCCTTTCTGTGACTCAGAGCCTGCAAACACAGCCACCTGACAGACAGATACACTGCCCTATCAGCTCCGGGAGTTTCTCTTGATTGGCATTTCTCAATTCTAGGGTCCTTGATATTCTTAATTTTTCTTGCCCTCTAAATCCCTGAAAGTCTTCTGCATTGGTTATTGTGAATCACAGAGTCCCTTGATGTATTTCTCCATGGTCTTTGAAATGTTCTTTTGTCTTCCTACTTCTTTTTATTTTTTTAAGTTTTCTATCTTGAAACAAGCTTTGATGTCCTGAGCTTCCCACAGCAAGTCTTCTGTAGAAATGACTGCCTATTTTATCATTGACAGTGGCTATTCTGGACCTTGGAACCTCATCACTGGAGACCCTGCAACTATGGGTGTCATCTGTGATATCCATCTTGTGGTTGATGATAACCTGAATCCAGAGTCCATATTAGAATTCGACGACAAACATTAATATTCTTCTTCATGTCCTATTTTTCCAGCCTTTCGGTCTTCAATACCCCTGAAGATTCTTTGGTGATTTGAATTTGCACATGCCCTGCATTTCCCCTCTTGTTCCTTACCAGGCTCATTGCTTTTCAGTTTTAAAGCTTATTGTGGAAGCTGATGCTTTTACAAAATTGCCTCCATTTTAACAAAGATTCAGAGCACTCAAATTTGTCTGGAAAAGATTGACATATGGCTCCTTCTTCTTCCCTCCCTCCCTCCTTCCCTCCCTCTTTCTTTCTTTTTTCCTTCCTTCCTTCCTTCCTTCCTTCCTTCCTTTCTTTCTTTCTTCATATAGACAAGTCTTAGCTCCATGGTGATTATAGGACACTGTGCCCTGCCCCCCTCATCCATTACTCCCTGTATGACACCTTGACCCTCTTTAAAATTCCACTTGGCTTCATAGAAGCTGACTAACTGATCCTTTAAAAAGATTTATATATTTTAATGTGTGAGTGTTTTGCTTGAATGTATGTCTGTGTACAACTTGCATGCCTGGTGCTCATGGAGGTCAAAGAGGGCTTTGGGTCCTGAACTGAAGCAGTGGATGGTTGTGAGCAGCCCTTTGGGTGCTGGGAATCGAACTCACATCTTCCTCTGGAAGAACGGCCAGTGTTCCTAACTTCTGAGCTCAGCTCCTGGACATAAGTCTTTTTTTTTTTTTTTTTTCATAATGTAGATAGGATCGCCTCAGAGGAGATCCACCTGTCTCTGCCTTCCAAGTATTGGCTTTGAAGGCATACGTTACTATGCATAGCTTAGAGAGAGAGAGAGAGAGAGAGAGAGAGAGAGAGAGAGAGA
>JADRCH010000006.1:29926182-30004835 GCA_019843965.1 Rhynchomys soricoides | reverse complement strand
AGAGAGAGAGAGAGAGAGAGAGAGAGAGAGAGAGAGAGAGAATGAATATGAAGCTGGGAAGTGGCACACAATTTGATCATAGCAGAGGCAGAGGCAGGGGAATCTCTGAGTTTGAGGTCAGCCTGTTCTACAAAGCTAGTTCCAGGAACCCAGGGCTATACAGAGAAACCCTGTCAAAAGAAAGAAAGAAGGAGGGGGAGGGAGGGACACACAGAGAGAGACAGAGAGAGAGAGAATGACATAAGGAAAACTGTTTCTTTCTATCCTATTTTTTTTTCATACTTTATTTACATTTCAAATGTTTCCCCCTTTCCAGATCTCCCCTTTGGAACCTCCCCATTCCCTCCACCCTCCCCCTGCCATTATGGGGTTATTCTCCCACCCACCCACTCTTGTCTTCCCTCCTTGGCATTCTCCTATACTGGGGCCTCTAACACCCTCAGGCCCAAGGGTCTCTCCTCCCCCTGATGGCTAACAAGACCCTCCCGGACTTAAGTCTTAATGACACATTTTATATCATTTTTATCATCCCATATCTTTAAAAAAAGATCAGTTTATTTTTATTTTATATGTGTGAATGCTTTGCCTACATGGTAGGTATGCGTGCCACATGTATGCCTGATGCCTGTGGAGGTCAGAAAAGGGCATTGGATCCCTGGAACTGGAGTTCAGGACAATTGTGCACTTCCATATGGGTGCTGGGAATCAAACCCAGTCTTCTGGAAGAACACTGATTGATCTTAACTACTAAACCATTTCTGCAGCCCCCACATAGTTTTAATGGCACAGATTTTAAAAAAAAAAATCACAAGGCAAATGTTTGTGGTCTGGTTCACTGGTCAAACACTGGCTTTAGGATGGAGAAGCAGCATCTGAAGCGGTCAGGACTAAGGAGGAAGTGGGGCCCAGGCTGTGGTTTTAGAAAAGCTTGTCTTTACCAGCCACTCCCTAAAACTGCCTTCCTTTCCTGCCAGATCCTTGGCGTTGGAAAGCTTTTCTGTCTGGGTGGTCTCACTCCTTTAAGTAAGGCATTGTTCTGGAAAACAGAACCTTTGTATCAGTTATTGCTGCAAAGCAAACCACTGAGAAACTTGTTGGCTGAAAGTAACCATCAATAATTTATTTATGATCCTATGGGCTGACTTGGTGAGGGCTTGGCTGGAGTCTTTTTTTGTGCTCTGGACAGCAGGGGCAGCACCCATATATGCTTTTGTGGTTAGTGGACAAGTCAGCTGGTCCTGAGTGACCCACTCATATTGCTTGGCTGTAAACTGAGGTGCTGGGGTCACAGAACCATATATTTTTCAACTTCCAGTATCTTCAGTGCTGGCTGGCTCCTTCACTTGACAGCTGGGTATCCAGAGTAGCAACAGAGGACTAGGCCTAATGCCCTTTTTAGTTTTAAAATAAAAGGTAAAGTTGCGTTTGTTTATTCTATGTATGAGAACCTGTGTGTCACAGCACATGTGTAGAGATCAGAGACTAGCATTTGAAGTCAGCCACTTGCCATCAAGCCTCAAAGTGGAGGCACTTTGCTGGCCTTCTATGCACTTTGTACAAGTTGCTGCTTCCTGTTTGCAAATGCTCCATTTGCCCGAGCTAGTCTCAGGGCCAGGATCAGCACACACATTACATGCACATGCACGCAGACATGCACACATATGTTCACAGTAACACAACCTCCTAAAATATTCCCTCTAAAAAAAGATAAAATTTTGGCTTGAAAAACCAAAACCAAAACCAAAACAAACCAAAACAAAACAAAAAAACCAAAAAAAACAAAAAACGATAAAATTTTGGAAGGAAAGAAGAAAAACACAACTGTTCTCATTGGGAAGGCTAAGGTTAATATGCATCCATCCAGGAACCAACTCCCTGTCCCCCTTCCTCACTGTGTGGGTTGTACTTTGTCTCCCACTGTTTTTCCAACAAGTTCTATTCTTTACATTACCAACCACATGTTCTCCCAGAGTCTGTAGTCAGCAAATAGCGATGTCCCTTTGAACTTCCCTGCTTTATGACTTCTTAGACGTGCATGTGATGGCTTGTGTATCTTTAATTTAGTATTGGCAATTGGAACAGAATGCAGGAGGACTCAAATTAATGTGTCTGCATGCCAGTTTACTTATATTTTGAAAATTTCTTTCTAATCCAATCACCTAAAGGCAGTTTTGTTGGCTGAAATATCTCTATGATAGTCTTTAGCCAAGGCTGTGCCTCTGAAAGCCAGATACAGCCTGTCTGAGTTTCTGGCCATCTGGGATGGCAGCCAAGCTGGGAGCATGTTAACAAAAATGTGTATAAAGGAATGAAAGAAATTTCTCTGGTATTTAATGTTGTGGGGTTTTGTTGTTGTTGTCTGTTTTGTTTTTGAATTGCAAATATTTACCTGAGAATGGCCCAAGTTAATTGACAGGGGAAATAGTATATTCAGAAGAAAGAAAAAAGCAAACCAACCAAAACCCAGTCAACATTGTAGATTCCATGCACCAAAATGATCTAGAATAACCCCAATCCCGTTTTGCTTTCCATCTCATAATTCTGTGGCATTGAACTGTATGTCGAGAAGCCAGCTCTGACAGAGCCTAGGGAATACCACAACCATGGCACAATGTTTCTTAACTTTTGGTTTGTAAAAGTAACTGCCTTAGTTTGTAATTTCCTGACAATATTCTTTTCAAGAGAGGGGGAGAAAAGTGTTTCTGGGGTCAAAAAAGCTGAATTGGAAATACTTTGGCTTCCAGATCCGAACTTGGGCTAGCTTATTCTCATTCTGATTAGGTATGTATACCACCGGTTGTGTCATCCTGTTACTCTGATAAAACACTCACAAAGAGCAACTTAACAGGGGGAAGGGCTTATTTTAGCTCACAGTTCCTGATCACTGACCATCACTAAGGGACGTCTAAGACAGCAGTTCATGCCACAGTCATGGTCAAGAGCAGAAAGGAGAAAATGCTTGTGCTCAGCTGAGTTCTTCACTCATGACACAGTTTAGAGCACCTTGCCTAGAAAATGGTGCCCCCCCTACAGTGGATTGGATCTTCCTATATCAGTCAGCTACCTTAGTTAAGACAGTCACCTGCAGACAAGCACACAGGCCAACCCACTGTAGACATCATTCACAGATATTCTCTGTACAGGTGATTCTAGGTGGTGTTAAGGTGACAAGTCAAGCTATTCATCACACCTGTTGTATATCGAGAGGCCTGGGCCCCACTCTGAGAGTTTCTGAAGTGTCAGCAGGACCTAAGAACATGCATTAGAACACATTCCCAGGTAAAGCTGTTGCTTGGGAACTACATCAGGGGAACTACGACATCATGAGAACTACGACAGTTTGCTCAGTGTAGATACATCAAAGTGTAGGGGCTGAGTGCTTGTGCCCTAAATTCTTAGGACTAAATATGTTTTGAATTAAGATTTCTTTGGATTTTGGAATAGTTGCAGATACATAATGAGAAATCCTGAGGATGAGATCCCAGTCTAAACACAAAATTCATTTATGTTCATACTTTTATAGCGGACTAGAGATAACCTTATATAAAATTTTGTAATAATTTTATGCACTTCGCCTGTAACCCATCATGTGAGATCACATCACGTGAGAAATTTATGACTTGTGTGCTCATGCTGATTCTGAGACTATTCCAAATTTTGGGAGCATTTCAGATTTCAGATTTTAGGATTAGGATTGCTCAAACTACTGGCAAGGCAGTAAATTAAAATGAACTTTAATTGTGAAATAAATGAAAAACAATCAAACCTTCTGAACAATGCTCCCATACCTTAATCCTTCACAATTTGTGTACACACACAGAGACACACATACACAGACACACACACAGACACACACACACAGACAGACACACACACACAGAGACACACAGAGACACACACACATACAGACACACAAACAGACACACACACAGAGACACACATATAGACACACACACAGACACACACACACAAACAGACACACACACAGAGACACACATATAGACACACACACAGACACACACACACATACAGACACACACACAGACACACACACAGACGCACATACACATACATACAGACACACAAACAGACACACAGAGACACACACATACAGACACACACAAGCACAATTTGTGTGGGTACCTCATCACCTGGCTCCTCACAGCCCAACCCAACCTCCATTACCAGTTCTCTCTACTGGTCCAGCATCTTAGCTGGGATACCACACAGTCAGAAACTTCTAGCACGGGAAATCTTTTCTCTAGCTTATTTCCACCCCATCTTTGACCGATCTTTAAAACAAGCCGCAGTGGAATCATCTTTCAAATTGTTTTGTACAAGACACACTCACCATGATATTCACTCTTAAATCCTCCTGTGCTGGCTACACTTAGAGGCATCTCCATTGAACAGTGATCTCTACAAAGTCCATGAAGTGAAAGGTTTGCTTTACAATGAATGGCATTCATTGCAGATGTCCAATACTCAAAGGATGCACTGGTGGATTTGTTTGTGAGTGGAGGTAAAGGAATATTTGGGTATCTAGTTTCATTATTAAAGGGAATAGTATTCCTTCTTTAAATGCAGTGTGCTGGCTGGATCTTTCTCTTCTGGTACCATGTATTCTTTTCGTAACAGGCATCTTTTATGGTACCTCTGTGATTCCTCCCCCACGTAGTCGTAGTCAGTGTAGATCATTGTAGCTAGAATCCACCCTCTAGTGGCCAAAAGCAACAAGAAAGTCATAAGAGGAAAATGAAAAATCAAAGGGTTGCCTGTATTTCTTTTTTGTATGTGGCTAGGTTGTAACCTAGATTGCCTTCAGGCAATCCTTAGAGAAGGCTTTTCAGATTAATCTTTACATCAACATCTTACTAGAAAAAAATTCAAGAGGACAATCAAGTTCAAGATGAATCACCTTTACATATGCACAGGCTTCTGGGAGGCAGCTTCACTGCAGAATTCACGTGACTTCCACTGTTCTTTGTACCCACACTGTGCCATCCACGCGTCATCTGTGGTGTCATCTCTGATGTGGTTCTTTGTCTTTACAAGTGTTTTGGGAGGAGCATGATGTTTGCTGTCACAGATAGATTGCTGGTGATTCACTCTAGTACAATGCTGTTACCATTTTCCTCTCAAATACAATTTACGATTTTTCTTAATCTAAAGAAACTTCTGGATTTTAAACAAAACTTCCTTACTGATTGGTTAGTATGATTCTTGTTTTGAAAAGCATCTTCTTTACTAGTGATGCCTCTTAGTGTGGTGGTTGTGCCCTGTATTCAAATAAGACTTGTCCTTCCTTTTATACTTTGATAGTCCTTTCACCCCATCTCTTAAAAAGTCCATACTGAAGTCAGACCTTTTCTCGTTATTCCGTTATCTTACTGTTCAGTTGGGGATTATCCATAGAATTTGATCATCATTTCCCTTACAATGCAAGTCACTATTTAAATTGGTTGTACTACCTACGTAATATCCAGAAAGTGTGGATGATAATATCCTTCACATTACACAATTAGCATATGTCCATTATGGAAAATTATAAAATGTGGACATGTATATTTAAATATATTAAAGCAAATCATTGTCTGTTTTAGAAAATGTTTTCCCAGGCATTTTAATGCATATTTGTTCAAACCAGGCATATGTGAAGGAAAAAAAACCCAGAACTCTTCTGCATTTATGAATGCTAAGGTTACTGTGCCCCATGACTTCCTTTTCTTAGCAAATTTAATTCACCCAATTTGACCAGACATCCTCTCTGTTTACTAATCTGCATCTGAAGGAGCATAAAAGGAACCATATAAAGGGAAAATGAAGAACTTGGGTTTGGGTATTGAGCAGTGAGTCCAAAATTCAACTTCCAAGCAGGGAACCGGATCCATCCCTGAAGTTACTCCCAGGGGATGCTGCTGGGAAAGGTGGCGTTTGAAAAAGTCAAAGATAAACAGCCTGTCTCCTGTTAGAAAACTCTTGGCCTTTGCTGCTGGTTTGAGAGCTGGGCCACCCGGCCAGGTACAGTGGAGTGCTGGGCTGGTATTGTCCACGTTTTCAGTAGTGGTGGGGGCAGCCTTTGCTGCCGATGTGGTATTTTAGAGTAATAGAATTTTTAAAATATATCTTTTTTATTATTAAATTATTTACTATACCTTCCAATTTCAGCTTTCCCTCCTTCCTCTTCCTCTAGTCCCTCCATATCTCTCCACAATCCACCCCTCCTTCCCTTCTCAGAAAGGGGAAGCCTCCCATAGATATCAACCAGCCTTGGCATATCAAGTTGCAGTAAGACTAGTTGCATCTTCTTCTATTGAGGCTAGACAAGAGAGCCCAGTTAGTGGAAAGGAATTCAGAAGCAGGCAGTATAGTCAGAGGCAGCCCCTGCTCCCGCTTTAGGAGTGCCATATAAGAACCAGCTGCACAACTGTTACATATGTGCAGAGGACCTAGGTCCATCTGATCCATGTTTTCTGGTTCTCAGTTCAGTCTCTCTGAGCCCCTATTGGTCCAGGTTAGTTGATTCTGTGGTGTCCTTGACCCTCTTGCTCTGTCAATCCTTCCTCCTCTTCTTGTACAGGATTTCCCAAGCTCCACTTGATGTTTGGCTGTGGGTCCCTGCATGAGTTTCCATTAGTTGCTGGGTGACGCCTCTCTAATGGCAGTTATGTTAGGCTCCTATCTGCAAGTATAGCAGAATATTATTAATGGTGTCAGGAGTGGGCTCCCTCTCATGGCATGGGTCTCAAGTTGGGACAGTCATTGGTTGGCCCATTGGTTGGCCCTTCCCTCAAACTCTGCTCTTTTACCCCTGCACATCTTGTAGACAGGACAAATTGTGGGTCTAGGGTTTTGTGGCTGGGTTAGTGACCCCATCCCATCATTGGAAGTCTTGCATGGTTACAAGAGATGGCTTGTTCAGGTTCTATATTCCCCATTGCTAAATTAGGGTCACCCTCATAGATTCCTGAGAGTTTCCATCATTCCAGAAATGCCCCCTCCAATCCAGTTGTCTCTCCCAGTACCCTCCTCACCTCACCCCTCCTGTTCCCTCCCTCCTCCCCCACAGTTCTCTTCCTCCATCCACCCCAGTCTATTAGTCTAGTCTATTTCCCCTTCTAAGTGAGATTCAAGTGTCCACCTTTGTCCCTCCTTGTTATTTAGCTTCTTTGGGTCTGTGGTTTATAGCATGGTTATTCTGTACTTTCTGATTAATATCTACTTATAAGGGAGTACATTCCATGTTTGTCATTCTAGATCTGGGATACCTCACTCAAGATGATATTTTCTAGTTCCATCATTTGCTTGCAAATTTTAGGATGCCATTGTTTATAATGGCTGAATAATACTCCATTGTGTAAATATACCACAATTTGGTTATCCATTCTTCTGTTGAGCCAGTTTCTGGCTATTTCAAATAAATCTGCCATGAACATAGTTGAGCAAGTGTCCTTATGGTATGGTGGATCTTCTTTTGGGTGTATGCCCAGGAGTGTTATAGATGAATCTTGAAGTAGATCTATTCCCAATTTCCTAAGAAGCTGCTGAATTAAATTCCAAAGTGACTGTACAAGTTTGCACTCCCAGAAGAATGGAGGAGCGTTCCCCGTGTTCTACATTCTTGCCATCATTTTCTTAGCCATTCTGATGGTATAAGATGGAATCTTACATTTGATTTGTATTTCCATTATGATTAAGGATATTGAAGATTTCTTTAAGTGCTTCTTGGCCATTAGAGATTCCTCTGTCAATAATTCTCTGTTTAGCTTTGTATTCCATTTTTTAATTGGGTTATTTGGTTTGTTGATGTTTAGCTTCTTAAGTTCTTTATATATTTTGGATGTCATCTCACTGTCAGATGTAGAGTTGGTAAAAATCTTTTCCCATTCTGTAAGCTGCCATTTTGTCCTTTTGATGGTGTCCTTTGCCTTACAGAAAAATTTCAATTTCATGAGGTCCCATTTATTAATTGTTGATCTTAATGTCTGAGCTGTTGGTATTCTGTTCAGGAAGTTGTCTCCTGTGCCAATGTGTTCAAGGCAAAAATGCCAGTCCTACCAAAAGCAATCTACAGATCCAGTCCAATCCAATTCCCATCAAAATTCTACCACAATTCTTTACGGACTTTGAAAGAACAATATTTAACTTCATAAAACAGAAGCCCAGGTTAGCTAAAACAATCCTGTGCAATAAAAGAATACCATCCCTGAGCTCAAGCTGTATTACAGAGCAATAGTAATAAAAACTGCGTGGTACTGGCATAAAAACAGACAGGCTGATTAATGGAATCAAACCGAAGATCCAGAAGTGAACCCACACGCCTATCAACACTTGATTTGACAAAGAAGTCAAAAATTATACAATGGGGAAAAAAAACATCTTCAACAAATGGTGCTGATCTATCTGGATGTCTTCGTGTAGAAGAATGCAAATAGATCTATATCTATTACCCTGCAGAAAATTCAAGTTCAAGTGGATCAAAAGTCTTCAACATAAAACCAGCTACACAAAATCTGATAGCATTAGAATCTTTTAGCACTCAGATGTGCAGAGTTTTTGCAGTGTATGTGAGTCAGGATACCTAGGTTGTCTGTGGGCTATGTGCCCACACAGCAAATGGATCAGGTGCTTATTCTGTGTCACACATTGTGCTATGTGCATTCCTTCTGTCTAAACCTTATGGGCAGGGTCAAGTACATGTCATCTTGAGAACAGGTCAGAAGCCTCTTCCTATTACACATATCCTTTGTTGTCGCAGATTCCCATGAGTGACCTTCATGGAAGATATTAATCACTCATTGGGACTAAGCTGCAATCACATCTGGGTGGGCTAGATGTCCTCAACACTCAGCACTGACTTATAGAAAAATATGTAAATGGTATCAAGTACCATTTTGTTCACAAACAGTAACTTGGGAACCAGGAATTTTACAGCATATGAACACCTCTCAAAGTCAGAAACTGCATGCTGCTTTACCTGTCTCTTCAGGTGACCCTCCAAGGACAGTGCCCAAGGTCATCATACCAGGAGATGATACAGATCTTTAGGAACCCCTGATATTTCTGTGGGAAATTCTGCTCTCCGCCTGCTATAATTTTGTCATGTTCTGGATTAATCTCTGTTCTATATTATCACTCTGGGCTTTTCTCTCTGTATGTTTTTTGGCTTGTTTCTTGTCTTCACCTTGACATCTTTAGTGTCCTTGTCCTTCTTAGCCCTGTTCCTATGCATCCTATGCATCCTATGCATCCTATGCATCCTATGCATCTCCCCAATCTCTCCCTTGCTCTGATGCTCCTCCCTCTTCCTCTGGCTTCTTGTTTTTACATAGGTTTTTATTTGTGTGTACCCATGTGCACACAGTACACATGGGTACACACGCCACGTCGTATGTGAAGGTCAGAGGAAAGCACCTCTACCTGTGCAGCCATCTTGCCAGCTCTAAATCTCTCAGAAGCTGTAGCAGGATCCATCTCTTTAGCATCTATGTTGCTGTTTGGGCAATAAATTCAGCAAAATAACCATGATAACAAACGCATTGCTTTCTTCAGGTCATTTCTGTTTCCTGGGAGACACTGTTTGTCCCTTTTGCTCACTTAAGGTTAGCTTCTAGAACGTAGTTTGTATTCATTCCTGCTCCATCACTTCCTTCTTCAGCCTCTTCCTCTTAATGAGATGCAACTGGGTTTGCCAGTTTGTAGGACAGAAATTGGCCTCAGTAAATGCCCCCTCTTACAGCCCTCTGAATGATGGTGGAGAAATTCAACATAGAACAAGACAGGAGCCTGGTATGACTCTTACCTTCCCACCCTCAGGCCCTATCCATCACCAGGTACATCTGGTTTACCTTATAAGTAGCTTAGCAATGCTCAGACGCCACCTTCATCCTTGTTGGGATCCTGTGTTTATTCTGGCAGCCTCCTCTGTGGTCCCTCTCACCCCCAGCTTTTGAAGATGCTCTCTGTCTGTAAAGTGCAGGCATCTCCCAGCATCCCCCAGGGCTCCCTGCCACCAGTGAGTTTCACAGGAATGTGAAAGCTCACAGGCACTCTTATTAACATAATAGGATTATGTCCTCCAAGCCTACAGCTCTTAGCTACCTTGAGTAGAGTGGAGGGTTTCCCCTCCTGGGAACTGGCCTAGACTTGAATCCAAGTCATGGGTGTTCACGATTGGCTCCTCACCCTGTAAAGAGGGAAAACATAAAGAGACCTTAAGGAAACCTCTCTTTAACTCATGCCTCATTTACTGCAATTTGACTACAACGTAAACACAGGTAAAAGAGTAGTTCTGTCAAGCTGCCTTTGCCCTGAACTCAGGTGGAGCTGGGGTCTGAGCAGCATGTCTTGGCCTGCTTGGCCCGAACATATGGCTGCTGGGATTGGGAAGATCTTGCCAGGTTTCTTTCTTTCAGGCAGCCCCCTTCTTCCCCCAAGGCGACAGGAATGGATGAGTCGCTGGAATTTGTCACACAATGTATGAGAGCCATCTGGCTACAACCAGAGCCTCAGAATTTTGGATCTTTCAGAGGGTGACAACGTGATGGGTCGGGCGAGGAAAAGAACTAAGGAGTAAACAGTGTAGGCGGCAGTTGGTGTTTAATGGATGGAGAGCCTGTGGGGGAAGGGGAGGAGCTGGTGGCGGGAGGTCTTGCTTCCCAGTGGAGCAGCAGGTGTAGGCAGCAGTTGGTGTTTAATGGATGGAGAGCCTGTGGGGGAAGGGGAGGAACTGGTGGCGGGAGGTCTTGCTTCCCAGTGGAGCAGCAGGTGCTCGGAGCACTCTTTTCTCCTGGTCAGAGCCCACCACATCTGTGTTGAGCTACTGAGCCAGTCACTCCTGGTGGGCTGTGGTTTCCTTGTTTGAAAAGCAGGCAAAGCCCTTTCTGTAAAACCCCAGCCCATTTACTGGAGTGGATGAGGCCAGAGCACCCCCAGTTCTCAGTGTTCTCTATAGGTACAGCACCAGCAGAGAGAGAGAGAGAGAGAGAGAGAGAGGGAGGGAGGGAGAGAGAGTGTATTCATTCATTTAGGGGGATTTGTTAGATTGGCTTGTACAACTGGATAGTCCTAAATGGCTGTTAGCATGCAGGAGAAGCAGAGAACTCACTGTCTTCAGTTCAAAGAGCCACCGTTTGCAGCCCTATACAGATACTGAAGGTCTAGAAATTTCTCGGAGGGTTCACTGGTGTGGACTGCATTAAAACATTGAAGAAATTGCAGTCTGATGTTCATAGGCAGTGGCAGAAACAATACATTCACCGTTTCAGGGAGAGCTTGCATGCAGTGGCTGACTTCCTATGTGTGGTGGTTTGAATGAGAACAGGCTCACATTTTTGAACGCTTGGTCACCAGGGAGTACAGCGACTAAGACAGTTTCCTCTTTGAGTCCCTTAGGTCCCCCAGTCCAGGGACGCTTTCAGTCATATTTGGGCCAGTCATTTTCCTTCGGTTATTCTTTTCCTTGTCCAACTTCTCTGATAATGTCCTCCTGCACCCATGCTTTACTCATCCTGGGGACATCTCTCAATACAGTCAACCTGATGAGAGTTACCATCACATTCAGCCTGATGGCAAAACTGCAAGACTTCTCAGTACCTCAGGCCCACTATGCTTACTTTCACCCTAACACCATTGTTTGGTGTAAATTTATTCCTCTCCATGAAACAGCTTTGCCAGAGAGAGTCAAGCAGGGGTGGTATAACCAGATTTCAGTGGCAGATGAAATTTTGGGACTGCTATTAAGTCTCCTCTTCTCTGATAACTTCATGCTCATGTCCTTAGCTCATTTTAAATCATCCTCACCTTAAATGATTTAGGATGGTGGTTTTCAAAGCAAAATCTTCCCATCAGACAGTGACTGGAAACACTTGGATCACTGCGTTTGGTCATTACATCTGGACTAAGAGTGTGACTAGACTCCAGTGAACAGAAGTCAGGGGTGTGCCTAACGCTTTACAGTTCACAGGAAAGCACCCGACACTGAGGTATGCTATGCTCCAAAATATCGATATGGTGTCCTGTTTTCTGCCCCCCCTTATATTTGAATATATTTGAAGTCCCTAGTACCATGTACCAAACTCTTCCTTAATGATCATCTTTTTGTGTCTGCAGGGCATGGTTCCAGCATACACATATCACATCCAAGATCTGGCAATGCCCAAGTGCTTGCAGGAGATGATATTGTATTTGCATACAATTTGTGTGTTTCCTTTTGTATACTTAAATTTGTATACTGAATGTTTCATAGTTCCCAATATTATGCAAACACTATGAAATTCATTGTTTTGTTATATTATTTAGGGAGTAAAACAAGAGAATAATTCTGTGTATGTTCAGTTGAATGCAACGTTTCTGCCAAACAGTGTTCAACTGTGGTAGGCAGAGGCCCTAGATTTGCAACTTACAGATTCAGAGAATAGGCTGTTCTATGGGGTTCAGCACGGGTACACGGGTGTGATTCATGTCCCACACAGGATGCAGAGAGATGATGTGGGACTTTATCATGCTACTGAGAAGCACATGTGATTTATACTTTACAGTTTATTTCTGTAACTTTCCATGTAAAGTTTTTAGGGCACAATTTATTGTGGGCCAATGAAACTGCAAAAACTAAAACTTGACATAACGGGAGTACTGTGGAGACACGATGAAGAAACCCTAAATTGGGATGTTATGCACTGAGTTATATCCCTCCCCAATTCAGGTTTTGAAGCTCCGACTCCGGTGTGATTGCCTATAGAGATAGGGCCCTTAAAGAGGTGATTGAAGGAGCTGCGGAGACAGCTCCCATGTAAAATGCTTGCTATGGAAACATGAGGGCTGAAGCGGAATGCTCAGAACCCAACTGATGGCTCACACAATTCTAAGGGATGAGATGGATGGATCCCTGGTGTTTACTGGCTAGTCAGGTAATCCTGTCTCAAAAAACAAGGTAAGCAGCATTGAGGAATGGCAGTCTAGGTTAACCTCTGGCCTCAGATATGCAAACATGTGCACTCTCATACATACTTGCACACACATGAACGCATACATTCATGCATGAGTGCGCGCGTGCACACACACACACACACACACACACACACACACACACGTTAAAGTCCAACCCGGTCCCAAGGGTAAGGCTGCAATACAGTAACTATAATGAAATACCTCAGCAGTGGTCACAGGCAGAGGAAGAGTCTTGTGGGGAGACAACAAAAACTAAGATGGATCAACCTGATGCCCTTGGTTTTGGAGTTCCATTCTGCAGAACTGTGACAGTTAAGTTCCTGATATTGAGTCGATCTAGTCTGTGCTGTTTTGCTATGGCTGCCTGAGCAAATAGTCGCAGTAGACAATGTGTTTTGGAACAATGTGGGGACATGGGAGAGCAGTAGCAGTTACTGTATGACGTTGATAATTTCTTTACCCCCCATGACTCTTAATTTCTTCTCTATGAATTGGGAGGAGTTGTGAACATTTTGTTGTCGGTGGTGGTGTTTTGTTTTTGGAAAAGGTCTCATTAGATCTAGGCTGGCCTTGAACCACTGTGTAGGGTCTCTTAGGTCTAGGCTGGCCTTGAACTCACTGTGTAGGGTCTCATTAGGTCTAGGCTGGCCTTGAACTCACTGTGTAGGGTCTCTTAGGTCTAGGCTGGCCTTGAACTCACTGTGTAGGGTCTCATTAGGTCTAGGCAGGCCTTCACTGGGTAGTTGAGGATGACTTTAAACTTCTCTCATCTTTCTGCCTCTGCCTCTGGCTCTCCAATGCAGGGATAGTTGTATACTATGTCTGATTCATGTGGTAATAGAGGTGGAATCCAGGACTTTGTGCATGCTAGACAAAGCAGCCTACTAGCTGAACTACATACTTCCTTTCTGTTTATAAAGATTCAACAACACACACACAAAGGACCTGCCTTAGTTACTATTCTATTGCTGTGAAAAGATACCAAGGTCACTCATAATATAAAGCATTTAGTTGAGGCTTGCTTATCATTTTGGAAGATCAGTCCATGACTCTCAGGGTCAGGGACCATGGTGGCAGGCAGGCACGGCACTGGACAAGTATCTGAGAGCTTACATCCTGATCCTCAGGCATGAGGTAGGAAAAGAGACTGGGCCTAGTGTAGGCTTTGGAAACCTCAGAGCCCACCCTCAGTGACACACCTCCTCCAAGAAGACCACAGATTAATCCTTCCTAAACAGTCTACTTACTAGGGAGCAAATATTCAAATGTATAACCCTATAAGGGTCATTCTCATTCAAATGACCACAGGATCTGACACCAACACTACTGGACTTTGAGAACCTTGCAGGTAGAGATCTTGTTATATAGCCTTGTGTCTAGGGCCCCTGAGACTTCTGGAATATTATAGGCACACGTGAGCTGTCAATAGGGTTTTGGATCAGTACAACTGTTGATTTGGTAGATTTCCCATCCAAGAAGCTGTCGGCATGGTTCTGAACACTATGACTATAATCTCAGCCTCCAGGCTTCTGTTCTACTTGAGGAAGAAGTGTGAAGAACTCAGTTGAAGATTTCAGACAGTTCCAGATCATAAGATGGAGATCAGTTGAGAGAGGGGGTAGTGACTTCACATCGCAACGCTGAGGAGATGGCTCAGCACTTGCTGCATATACTTGAGGACCAGAGTTCAGATCCCCAGCACCGTGTAAAGAGCCATGAACAGCAAGCAGCAGGTTTCTGTAACCCAAGCATTTCAGGTGCAGGCAAGGGCAAGACAGGCAAATCTCTGGAGCTCACTGAGCAACCAGTATAGCTGATGCGGTAAGGGCTTGCCCACCTGCCTGTGCGCATGCCTACAGGTGTCCTGCTTCATCACTCTCTGCTTTATTTTCATGAGACAGGGACTCTCACTGAGCCTGGAGCTGGTGGTTGGCGGACCCCAGTGAATCCCCTGTCTGCCCTTGCCCCACAGTGCTGAGGTCACAAGTATGCACTGGCATACTGGGTGTTTTTAATGTGGGTGCTGGGATCCGAACTCAGGTCCCTACGGTTGTGCAGTTAGTGTCCTTACTCCCAGGAACCACATGTTCAACCTTTTTTTTTTTTAATTCCTTGGACTAGCCTAAGACCCTGGGCTTAGTGCCCTGGACTAATTTGTTTGCCTGAATTAACTATCAGCAGGAGGTGGCCGCCTCATTTCCCAGAGACCTTCTCTTTTGGAAGGAATGCCTTTTAATTCAAACAGTACAATTTAGGGCTTGTTGGCAACTAGTGGAAAGGGTGCCTTGACATTTCTGTAAAGGCATTTAAATGTTACTGTCTCTGAAGAAACAATTTTAGAATATGAAACCTTAACCCCAACCCCCACCGAAGCAAGAAAGAAAAACACTACCAGCTTAATGACATCTGTAAAATAACTTTCTAGTTTGCTTTTTATGATGCTATTGGAAGATAATTGCGCTACTTGCAAATTACAAAATAATTGTAGATAATTTTGTGAAACTTGCTTCGGGTTTTTGTCTGTGTAAGTGACACCTTGCTTTAGAGGGCAAGGGTGCATGTAGAGCCATGTATTATCCTTAATGATTGATAAAAGATCTCCTGGGAGAGCAAATAGTTGGAACAATATTACCCAGGACAGTCTCACAGTGGCATATAAAGGTCCTTTTTGTAGGTGTGGGATCAAACCCGGGACTTTGTGTATGCAAGGCAAGCAATCTATCAACTGAGCTATATCCCCAGCCTCATAAAAATGTTCTTATAACTAGGAAAAGGAGCCCAAAGTGTGTGCAAGTTCATGTGCACATATGTGCATGGAGTGGGGAAGCAAGTTATGTTGTTCCTCAGGTACTGTCTACTTTTCTTTTTTTAAAGACAAGGTGTTTCAGTTAGGGTTACTATTGCAATGATAAAGCACCATGACCAGAAGAAACAGGTTCGAGAGGAAAGGGTTTATTTGGCTTATGCTTCTACATCACTGTTCATCGTTGAAGGAAATTAGGAAAGGAACTCAAATAGGGCAGGAACCTGGAGGCAGGAACTGATGCAAAGACCATGGCAGGGTGCTGCTTACTGGCCTACTCTTCATGGTGTGTTTAGCCTGTTTTCTTATAGGATCCAGGACTACCAGCCCAGGCATCACACCACCTGCCATGGGCTGGGCCCTCCCCACATCAATCACTAATGAAAAAGATGCTCTACAGGCTGGCTGCCCTACAGCCTGACCTTATGGAGGCATTTTCTCAATTGAGGTTTCATTCCCTCTCCTCAGATGTCTTTAGCGTGTGTCACGTTGACATATTTTAGCCATCACACAGGGTCCCTTGCTGGCTTGGAATGAACCAAATAGGCTAGGCTAGCTGGCCAGCAAGAGGCAGGGATCCGTCTGTCTCTACTTCCCTAGCACCAGGATTACAAATGTGTGCCACATCGACTGGCATTTTTAATTTTAGTTTTTTTTCTTAATGTGGGTTCTGCAGAATAAACTTAGGTCCTTGAGCTTGCAAGGCAAGCAGTTTACATGGCTGAGCTATCTCCTCAGCCCCTGTTGTTATATATGAAGTATTTATTGTGATAAGAGACATACGGCATGAAGTCTGCCTTCTTAACATGATTTTAAGGGTGCACTGCGGAAGTGCTTGTCATCTACGCATTGCTATGCACCACACTCTTAGAGTTGATTTACCTTACAACACTGAAACACGCTACACATTGTTCAGCAGCTGCCAGTTTCCATTGCTCACACCCCCGGAAACTGTCATTCCATGTTTCGCTTTTGTGAGTTTGACCTCTAACTGTCGGACTGTGAAGAGTTAGTTCTGTCACAACTGGCATGGATATCTAGATGGTCCATGTTGTAGTCAATGATAGGATTTCCTCCTTCTTTTATTCCAAATAGCATTTTGTTGTGTGGGCGCAGCACATTTTTGTTAGCCACTGAACTGTTGGTGGAAGATTAGGTTGTTGCCATCTTTTGGGTGGTATGAATTATGCTGCAATGGATAGAGAAGTGCTAATATTTCTCTGAAATTCTGCTTTTAATTCTAATGGATAAACACCCAGAAATGGGATTGCCTAATCATACAGCATTTTCATTTTTAACCCTTTAAGAACCTGCATATTCTTTCCCATGCAGCTGGCCCATGTTATGTTTCCACCAACATCGCACAAGAGTTTAATTGTCAACACAATCTAGAATTACCCAGAAAGAAAGTCTCAGTCAAAGATTGTCCAAGTTAGGTTAGCCAATGGGTATCTTGGTCACGTGGATTAAAGCGTGAAGACCTGCCTACTGTGGGTGGCACCATTCCCTAGGAAGGGGCTCCTGGGTTGTGTAAGAATGGAGAAAGTAAGCTGAGCACTAGCATGCATGTATTAATTCATTGCTCTTTGTTCTTGACTATGAGTGTTACTAGGTTCTCTAAACCCCTACAACTATGACTGACCTGCAGTGACCTGCTCTGTCCTTGACTCATGAGCCAAATAAATCCTTTCTACTTTAAGTTGCTTTTGTCCGGTATTTTATCATAGTAACAGGAAGGAGAACTAAAATAGGTTCCAACTTCTCAACATCAACAGCTCTTGTAGTTTTCTGATGTTTTTTTCTCTTTCGATGGGCATCCTTACAGGTGTGATGTGCTTTCTCAATGTTGTTTCAATTTTGCTTCCTTGATTGCTAGTGATGTTGATTCATCTACCTATCTACCACTTCTAGTAACTTATATGACACAAAAAAATCAAGTGAACTTGGGTTAAAGACTTAGATATAAGATGTTAAACTAGAAAACTGTTGGAAGAAAACAGGTATGGAATCCTTTATAGTCCTTGCCAATGATTTCTGGAATATGACATTAAAAAGCATAGGCAATGGTGAAACTTACTCCATAAAGAGGTAGACAGTAACTACTTAAGATTTGTAGGCTGCTGGGTTTCTGCTGCCACAGTGTGGAAACAGACACAGCCAATATGAATGGATGTGGCAGTATCTCAGTAAAACTTTATTTGCAAAAATAGCCTGGGATGGTTCTGCTTGCAGGGTATTGCTTGCTGAACCCTTTAGCTTAAGACTTTCATTCCTATGTACTGTTGGTTGCCGAGCCAGCTCTCCTCAGTTGATGCCAGTAACAGCACCCATGTCCGTCATGATAACAACATGCCAAATGTCCTCCGGGGCACAAAATCACTGCTAGCTGTGATCCTCTTCTCTAGATGGCTGATGGCTGAGGTAATCTGATAAAGAGTCATGGGAGATGCTTTCCTAAGATTACTGAGTGTCGGGGAAGGTAGAAGAAGAGACAAAAATCCATGGTGGGTTTGTCTTAGGTAGGTCAAGTTTGCCTCAAAGGGACCATTATCACCACCTAAATTTGGAAAGTGGTTTAAAAATAACCTCTATGGTAACACAGTTGCAAAGTGCTCTGTTAATAATGCAAATATGAGCTTAACCTACTTTTGAGGTAGACACATGAAACAAAGCACAGGGCACACGAGTTCACTAATGGGACTCTGAGTTGAGGGCCTTTTGTGCATCAGAAAGGCCAGGGCGTAGGGTGGGGACATCCAGCATTTCCAATTCCCACTTGTGCAAAGGTTTATTTTTTCTGCTTATCTGAATTCAGAACAAACACAGGCAGAGCGAATTTTGAAAGCACTCACATGGTTCTCATTGTTGGACAGGGCCAGACAAAAGTGGCTGGTTTCATTGCAAATTGGCAATAACACGGGTTTTTGAAAGTTGGAAACAGCATAATGCCTCATCCCAGAGAATGGTGTCTTCTTGTCTTGTAAAATAAACACCTGTTTTGCAAAAATAGAAGCATAAAAGCTGTCTTTATAAAAATTGTTGGGTTTCTTTTCTTCATTCCTATTATTCTCCGGTAATTAAAATATTAAGTGCAATTTGAAATTGTATGACATATAGATTTGTGTTTTTAAACAAACAAGTAAACAATATCAAAACAAGCTCATGTCTCCACAAGAATTACAGCTAAGCCCTTATGTATTCATTTTCTCTTTGGATTAGGGAGGGTGGGGGAAGGGGGAAGCTTCCTTCTTCAATATTTCTTCACATAATGCATTTTTCTTACTAACAAGGAGAAATAGTATGGAAATTGTCCCTTAAAGGAGCTGTTTGTCATCATGTGTTAGAAGTCCTGCCACCCTCAATGCCTCTCATGATCAGAGTAGATACATTTGGTGACTGACTTATCCAATGCTGGAGCGCTTGGAATCATAAGTGCGAGTCCAGTGGGTGGCTAAGTGGATCACTTCTTTCCCTGGGGCCATGAAAAAAATATGTGAAGAACTGTGCTTCTCAACAATTTACATTTCCATATACCTCAAGGACCCGGCCCCTAAAATCGTTGCTGCCTGACCCCATAGCTTCTACTGAATACCCAGTTATCTTCTTTGCAGATCAGCAGAAAGTAGGATTTTAAGGGATGCATCTGACAACAGCTTTTCCTTTCTGTCCTCCAGGTTACCATGGCCTCTACTGTGAGGAAGAATACAATGAGTGCCTGTCTGCCCCTTGCCTGAACGCTGCCACCTGCAGGGACCTTGTCAATGGCTATGAGTGTGTGTGCCTGGCTGAATACAAAGGTAAGCCATTTCTCATGTTCTCTTGGCTCTAAGTGACCACACCCCACGGAGCTCTCAATTTAGTATGTAAGGCCCTAACTGGAGCATGGATTTGTTTATAATCAAAACCAAATACTGCGGCTGGGATGGTTGATGGGTCCAGGGAGACCCATTTGTAAGTCTCAGGCTTCCTCCTGATTAGCTGAGAAACCCTTCTCCTGCCGTTTTCTTTTTCTTACATGCATCTCTGTTGAATGCATCTGAAGGTAAAAGAAACTGGAAGGGTTGTTGAGGTGTGCTGGCAGAGACAGGTCAAAGGCCATGGCTGGTGTATTAGTCAGGGTTCTTTAGAGTCACAGTACTTATAGGTAGTCTCTATATAGTAAGGGAATTTGTTAATGACTTATAGTCTGTAGTCAAATTCCCCAACAATGGTCAGTACCACCACACCTGAAACTTGTGTCTTCCAGACTCAAGATCTAGATCACAGGTGAGTCCTCTAATTCTTGATTGTAATTCACTCCAGATATAGTCAAGTTGACAACCAGAAATAGCCACTACAGCTGGTAACAAAAATATATATATATCTTCTCTGTGACTTTGTGGGTAAAAATGGGATGCCCTTAGTGGGAGATGGTGGAGCTTCATGTATCAGCAAAGAAGTGAGTTCTTATTAAACAAGTCAGTTGGGAGGTGAATGTTCATCTGACTAGATGCCTGTTAATATCACTGTGAAAAAAACAGCTGACGTTGATGGGGGAGTTTAAGTGTGTGGATCATGTTCTGAGCATGCGTGTGCGTTAAATCATTGAATCTTGCCATCAGCAGCCTCACGAGGCAGATGGTAATGTTATCATCATGAGTTGGCCAGTGTGGTTCAGTTCCTAAAGCCCTTCTCCCTGCCTCTAACTTGGCTTCTAGCCACAGTGTATAGATGGTGTGGCTTCGTATAAGCCCAGAGGCTTGAGTCTGACAGCCACAGCTCACAGCAGCTGCACCATGAGAGCTACTTGCTAGCTGTTGTGCCGTTCCCTATGCCAGAGCACCAGGGCTGGCTTTAGATGTTTCAAATACTTTTGGGTCCCTTTTTATATCCATTCCCCTTAACCTTTCAACTCCTTTCACTGCTTACTTGATAGCCTCCATCTGCCTCTTCCTACTTCTCTTTTACAGACCTTCCTTCTTTTCTGATCCTTGTGGAGAGTTTTAAGGACTAGCACACTCAGTGAGATGCTCTGGATGCGTGTGTCTTTACACACAGCGTTATCTGCGGTTTCATTTGGAATGGGATACTCAGTGACAACCAAGAAGCATCCACTTCTTCAAAGCCACAGGGACAGACATGTTGGCTTATCCTCATGGCCTTTCTGCTGGCGGGGGTGGGGAGGGGGTCTGTCAGAATGTAGGGAAAGAGGGACATTCATTTGATTTTAAAAGAAGAATAAACAACGAATCTAGTGGTCTAATTAGCTCCTCTTAATCATGCCACAGGTCTGCTGAGCCCAGACAAAGCTCTCAAAAGGATTTTGGTTTTCTTTATGCAAAGCACGAAAAAAAGATGCATTCTGAGATTTCCGTATCCTTCAGTTATAGGGTTAGTACGGGGTTCACACAACAAACTACCAATGTTCCTAGGTTTGTGGAGCAGGTCTCATTTTTATAAGTAGCAAAATCATTAAGCAGCTCTATCCTGAATATGTATGTTTTCCTATCTACTCTTCTATCTTTGACCTTTAGCTTACACTGTCCTTACTAAACAAGAATAATATAGTTGCATATAAAAGCCTGCCCATGTCCCTGAAAATTCAAAGGCTGTGATGCTGTATTCTTAGATGTATTGTAATTGTCTATATTGCTGCTCTAAAAATCACAGTACTTCTCCAGAAGCCCCGAATCAAACTATTACTCCAAACACACATCAGGCTCCACCTCTATAAGGTAAAAGAAAATTATTATGTGTAAAAATCTTCAAATATACCCAGTCTCCCTCCCCCACTTCCCCTCTCTCTGCTGTGAGTCATGGCTCTCAAACTTGAGCTTGAGTCAGCACTCGCCTGCAAATCTGTTCTAACTCCTTGCATCTTAACTTTACAGTTTTAATTTCCAGGCTTACAGTGGGGCCCAAGACTTTGCATTTCTGGCACATTCTCAGGTGTGCCTTTGAGAACTCCCCCTTGTAAGCTTATCTGAAATGACAATTGCTAGAACGTGATTCTGTCCCATGTTAGTGGCCATGTGCTGCTCATTCTGCTTGAGTTCAGTGCTTCCTTATGTGCTCTGAGCCAGGACCTTCCATCTGTCTGAGAAGTTCCCTCTAATTCTTCTGCTCTCAGCACATCTGCAGTGTTGAGTGTTACCTTTACCGTACACACAAATGCATCTCCTAGTGTACGAGAGTGAATATTCTAGAAAGACAGCAGCCTAGCCCATAGTCAATGTTTTTAATCCCTGGAGGGGCGAAGGTCAACGAGCTTCTTAAGGGATGTTATAGGAGCTGTGAGAGTCAAGTTACAGTCAGAAGAGGAGGCAGGATTCCAGGGACAGCTAAGGACTTGAGGAACTGATGACTTGGGCGTGCAAAGAACTCCTGAATTTATGGAGTTCAGTGGTGTGTTGTGATCCCAGACGGCACGTGATCCCAGATGGCAGAGCTGTCTCCTCAGTTCATTGAAACTGGCTGCCCTTTAAGAGAGTTGCATAGTCCAGAGGCCCTAATCCTTTCTTGTGTGGCTGGGGGAGAGAGTGGTTTTATCCTGCGCATACCAGCAGGCCCTGAGAAATCTAGACTGAGAGGCCTCTCTACTCTAGGCCACAGAAGGCAGGACTCAGTTGGCTGCTAATCCAGTGTCACCTTTCTGATTTGATTTCCTCCTCCAGCTCTTGCAGAGCAGGGAGCCCATACCAAAAACTCAAAAGAAAAATTGAGTCTCTAAAGACTCAAGAGGGCAAGTAAAATGTGAGGTGTCTTATGAAGAATTGAATTGGAATCTGGAAAGCCAAAGGGTGGAACTATTTTCCGATAGACATAAAAATACAAAAGGATAATAATCATCTGAGAAGAGATAGGAGCTGTGGAGAAAAGATCCAAGGGCTCTGAGAACAGAGGCTCCTGAAGGAGAAAGAACAGGCCAGCACCACGTGACTATGACAGGACCTCAGGAAGTAGAAAAAACCTGGCTTGCAAGTGGGAGAGATTCAAGGTGCCCAATGAACACTGGTGTGAGTTGCCATTTCCTGGTATAAGTTCTAACTCCTGGGCTGACCAGAGTATTCTGTAAGATTTTACACGGGCTTTGCAGGTTGCATACGAAACAGTGAGGGGCTGGGAGAACAGGCCACATGACAGTCATGTTTAGAATGGCAAAGGACTGGTTGTCAGAGGACCACCTAGATTTGAGGACAAAGGAAAGACAGTTTGTTGGTGAGGTGCATATTTTGCAAGTGCAAAGACCTGCGGTCAATCTCCAGAATGCTCATAAAAACAACTGTCATCCTAGTCCTGGGGAAGCAGAGACAGGGGCATCTGGGGCTCAAGGGCTTGCTGGTCTAGTCTAGTTGATGAATTCCAGGCTAATGAGAGACCTCGTCTCTAATGAAATGGATATCATTTCTGAGGCTGATACCCAAGCTTCCACATGCACATGTACACACGTGCACCTGCGCACACCCAGACAAGCCCACATACATACACACATGCATAAAAGGAAGAAATCACTGTATATTCAAGCATTTGGAAACCCTGACATCACACAACCTCTTTGGGACTGTGTTTGTAAGAAGTGTCCTCAGGAGACCTTTGGATAGAGGAAGGGAAAGAACAGGAGGGAGGTGGGAACACGGATTTAAATGCAGGGAGTGACCCAGATGGATGAGAGTGAGGTAACTGGGATAATTTAATGGTGAAGAGAGTCTCTTAAAATAGGCGCAACTGCTACATTAGCTAGCTGCTGCCACGCAGAGGCTTACAATACACCAGTCACTTAGGACACCGCTTTAAATGTATAGTAGTTCTGTCAGCCCAGGCATGGCTCAAGGGGTGCCATGCCCAGGGTCTCTCAAGCCACTGTGTAAGGAGCAGCCTGAGCTCTAAGCTAAGGCTGGAATCTGGAAGGATAAATTCATGAGGACCCTTGGGCTGGACAGAATTCGCATCTTTTCTTCTGGCTGTAGAATTTATAACAGCTTGCTGCTTCTTTGTGGATCCAGATTCTCAATGTCAGCAAAGGTCTGGATCCCCTTAACAGCCTCTGCAGTCAGGGTAGACCCACTTAGGATGAACTTTCCAAGTAAGCTGATTAGAAACTTTAAATGTGTCTTTAAAAGCTCAGAACTTTCCAATATGCTCTGGAATAGAAGCTCGTATTTAAGGAGAGGGGATACACGGGGGGGGGGGGGGAGATGACAGGGACTCAGGGGGGGGGTTTCCAAAGCTGAAGTAAAGTTCTATATAATTTTAATTAAGTCTCTATGAGGTGAAAGAGTCACACACTAGTGTTAAAGACCTCCCCCCTAAGAGTAGACCAAGCATTAATTACCTTTCTTGTTGCTGGAGCAAAATTAGAATCTCAATTCAGGCTTCACCTTCCGTAGCCTCTCGTAATAGCCTCTCTGAGCCTCCTTTCAGGAACTCCAGCCCTGCCATAAATTGCATGGTGTTAGTGGCTCTCTGGGACTTTGGCCCCAAACTCCATGAACCCCTCAATCTTGTACTGTCCATGCAGCTGATACTGTGAAGTGCTGTCATCTCAGAAGCCTGTCCTGCAAGGACAGCAGTTGCATACACATCATCCTTCACAGGTGGTGGGTTTGGGGGGGGGGGAGACAGTATTCGAAGTTTAGCCTGTGCCTTTCAACCAAATTTGCATTTTCAGGAGGCACAGCTTTCCTTGCATGGTGGGATGAGAGGAGCAAGAAGTGGCCATAACCACAGCCTGAATATGATCCTATCTAGAAGTTTTCTCTACCAAACAAATTAATCCACTGAGTTAGTAATTAATTCTCTTAACTCCCCAGGACATAGAAAGGATACAGCAGATTGTTTACTAGAATATAACATGAATTGTTTAGAGACCTTCCTGGTAGAATCCCTCTAGAATCTCGTGAACCAGTCTCCTTGAGCTATACACTTCTCTCTATATTCCAGTCTTCTACAGGTTTGCTAGCCTCAAATTTCAAACTCTTCCACTGCAAGCCAGTCTCAAAGGCCTCCAGAACTTATCTGATTTATCATCTAATTCATATGAAATAGGTCAGATTTATCATAGAAACCGCTCCATTTATTTGGCACCACTTTTTTCTGTTAGTGACATAGCTCTGACAGTGACAAAATGTCAGATAGAAGCAACTTCAGGAAGAAAGGGTTTGCTCTGGCTCACAGTCTGAGGCTGACATTCATCCTGGCAAAGGAAGCATGGTGGGAAGAGTATGAGCTAGCTGGTCACATTGCACATGGACTCAAGCAGAGAGAAAAAAATAAAATTCAAATAACATTTAAAAAAACCAAATACCCGATTTGTTTATTTTCCTTTTATTCTTCACCCATATATTACATCCTGACAATAACTTATCATTTTTTCACTCTTCCCATCCCCCATCCTACACCCATCCTCTTCCCCCAGATCCACTGCTTCTCTGCTTCCCTTCAGAAAAGCACAGGACTCCTGGTGATATCAACTGAACACAGCATAACAAGTTACAATAAGACTAGGCACAAATCCTCATCTCAAGGCTGGGCAAGGCGAGCCAGTAGGAGGAAAGGAGTCACAAATGCAGGAAAAAGAGTCAGAGACACCCAAACTCCCGCTATTAGGATTCCCATAAGAACACCAAACTCCACAACCATAACATATATGCAGAGGACCTAGCTGAGGCCCATACAGAGTCCACGATTGTCACTTCAGTCTCTGGTTAGTTAATTCTGTGGGCAGTGTTTCATGTCCTCAGCCCCTCTGGCTTCTGCCATCCTTCCTCCCCTTTTTCTTCAGGGTTCTCCTGGCTCTGCCTACTGGCAAACAATATTATTAAATGAACTTGCGAGATGACTGAGCAGGAAAAGGTGCTCGCCAAGCAAGCCTGCAAACTGGGAACTCAATCTCTGAAACCCACATAAAGGTAGAAGGAGACAACTGATTCCACAAAGTTGTCTTCTGACCTTTACATGTATGCCATGGCTTTGGTTTTTCCATGTATGCACATGTGTACATGAGTGCACCCCCACACACAGGCACACACTAATAATAAATTAAATTTAAAAAGAGAAGCGGAGAAAGGTGAGAGCCAGTGCTCTGCTCACTTTCTTTCTAGGCAGTCCAGGACTTTTACCCATGAAGAGGTACTGTTCACATTTAGGGTGGGTCTTTGCTCCTCAGTTACTTGTCTAGAAACTTCTTCACAGAGACACCCAAAGACTTTTCAGTGATGCTAGAACAGTATGTCTCATATCCTGTATATCAGATATTTACCTTATGATTTATAACATTAGCAAAATTATAGTAATGAAGTAGCAATGGAAATAAACGTATGGTTGGGGGTCATGCAACATTGAAGAACTGTATTAAGGGTCACAACGTTAGGAAGGTTGAGAACCACTGCTCTAGAACCTGCCAAGTTGACAATCTGCATGAGCCATCACAAAAAGCAAGTTTAATGTTGCTTTATTTATAGAGACACTTAGGATTAGGTCACAGTGAAGATTACTGGACACAGGGCTGAGCTAACTGGAAAGTGCAGCAAATGGCAGGAGGTTCAGAAGTGAGAACTTTTGAGTTAGGACTGATGGGAAGGAAGAGAGGAAGGTAGATGAAGGTGACAAGAGACAGAGGGGGTAGTTCTTTTGTTTGCTTCAAAGGAAGCAAAGCAAGGGTCATGACATTGTCCCTACTCTGCCTTGCTCTCCCTACGGAATGGGCAATGCCCTCTGTAGAAGCATTTCTGCCACTGGTATTCATGCATAACACTCAGTATAAATGGTACAGTAAGCACTCAGATAGGCGGACACCAATGTTAACTAGTAGTAGTTTGGAGTTAGAACTTTAAGAGCTGATGGCTGGGCTTTAACTTCATGCCCTATGTGTTTTTGAAGCGGCAGAATTTTAACTCTTATGCATGAATATAACTTTTTATAGAGCACAAGGGTAATGGGAAGCCGGGCACACCGAGCCCTAAGAATGTGTGAAAAGGGAAACTGGCTGAAACTTCTGCCGGTCTGAAAACCCATCACAATGCTACAAGCACTGCTACACTCATATGTTTCTGGTGCAAGAATGGACAGACTATCTAAACTGTATCATGACCCAGAAGCCATTGTCTGCAACAATAATACCTGACTCCTAACATAAGACTCCCCATGAATGTGAGGCGAATTTCATAGCCACAGAGTGTCAAAAAGTCAAGGTATAGCTTCACATTGGATTCATTTTTATTTCTTTATAGCAGAATAAACATAATGATTATCCAATACTTGTTTGGGATTCTTAGTGACAAAGGTTAGAAAGAAAGCATTTCAGTTTTTAATTATGTAAACAACATGCCAGTGATTGGGAATGCTCACAATGGTACAGCACACAAAAGCGATAAATAATTGTAGTTCTTTCCATTCTCATTGTACATACTTGTAATTTTGTGTTGTGCCGGCACACAGCATGGTAATCATACTTGATTTGTTATACATTGCTAGGAAGTCTTTCTGCTTCTATTTTAAATGGCTATGTAATGTTCTCATGAAGGAATGTTCACCAATCCCTTTGCTACACAGCTCATTTGGTGACTTACTGATCACACCTGACATGGGTCTGTGATAAATGATTCTACCATGAATATATTTGTCCATTTAACTTTATACCTTCTGGATTTCTTGCCGGGAGTGGAACATGCCCCAGAAATTATATCACCAGGTTAGAGGTTTGGTCACATGGTATCTTTGTTGCTGAAGGAGTGATATTTATTTTTTGGATAAAACCTTGTCTTTTGTTAGATGCTCCTTAAAGAGTGAACAGAAAGTTCAAGGGACTTTGTGTGCTTCTCCTGCACTGTGATTTATGCAGATGTGAGCTGAGTCCGAGTTTCTCCAGCTCTGTTCATCACTTCACTAGGGGGGCAGGCCTAGGCTAGCATGCTCAAGTAACAACAAGGCTATGGTTGAGGTAGGAACTGAATTTCTCAAATGGTCCAGAAGATGGTGAGCTCAGTAACGATGGGTAAACTGGGAAAGTCTTCAAAGAGAAAGTAGAATATGAACAAAATAGAATTACACCACAAAGCAAAATTGAAATGCAAAGAACACATCTAAGGTGAAGGATGTAACTCAGGGGTGCAGAGCTTGCTTAGTAAGCTTGGGTCCTAGGTTCAATCCTTAGCATTGCAAACCAGAAAACGACAGCCATGAAACTGTAATACAAAACAGTAGTCCTCCAGGAGTATTTTTAGTTAATTGTCTTTACCTAACTTACCTTTCTGGGAGATAAACATGAATAGTTTTCAGCTTTCAAATACGAATTGTAATTAATTTGGGACAAATGGGGAAATATAATTGGTGCATCGCTCCTTGTAGTTTAGGTCATTTTAAAACTTAATTCAGAAAAGAGCCCCATTGGCATAGGAAAATTCCCAGAAACATGATTGTCGATCCTTTAATATGAGAAGTATGAATTATTATTAGTTTTGCTGTTTATTTTTGTTTAAGATTAAACATGTTTCATAATTGTGCATGCTCAGGTTCTTGCTAAGGGGTGATGCGTATGTCAGTTCTTAGACTTAGCTTCAAGTGTGGACCTGGTTTTCCCTAACAAAATAGAATGTTTTGGAGGCCCATTTGGAATTTGGAATGACTTCTCATTCCTCTGGCAATCCCACCTGCATGTCAGCCAAAGTATACTGGCTGGCTGTCATCCTTTGTGTGAGGACAGAGTTATGGTATTGTAGTTGCTGTTTCTTGCAAGAATTAAGATGTGTGCTGTACTCTGAAGGTACTCAGGGATCTGAGGGGGCATCAAGGAGGGGAAAGGATACATTGTGGTTTGACACAGGGGATTTTGTGACAGTGAACATCTTAGCAAGCTCTCGACACACAATGGCTAAGCCTGGTTTGCCTTGGGAAGATCAAGGCAAAGGGCACCTGTCTTGGGAATAGACCAAGGAGTTCAATTATGTCAGATGAAATCCAGCTGAGAAAGAGGTGAAAGCAGGCACATTTGGTCAGGGAATCAAGATGCCTAAAACAGTATTGGGTGAGCACTCTGAGGAATGGTGGGGAAAGCATGAAGGTGGGAACCCAAGAGGAAGACTTGAGCAGGAGAAGCGCCTGAGTATACCAGGAGTCACCATGGTCATCTCCCTACATTTGGTTTTCAGCACAATGCTACTCTGCTCTAATGACCTACACGGCAATGTGACTGTGTTTTTTAATAGAAGGATTACCAATCTTAGACTATAGAAATGCAAGCAACTCAAGTATGCCCCAGGGACTGTGAGCCCTTCCCAATTCATAGGAATCAAGTTTCTGCTAAGATGAGCTTTTGTCTAGCTTTGCTACCAAAAATCTCATAATGGGTGCTCAGGAAACGGAATACTTTATCTATCCAAAACGAAAAAGAACAGTGAATAAAGTTATTGCCAAAGGAAAAGAAACCCTGATACATGGAAGATTGCAATTGTGTGCTCATGATTTTGAGGGTTTTTATTAAATCTATCTCATTGGTGACTTTTAGGTCTGTGGATGAGGCATTCACAAGCTCTTCTGGTGTGATATCCAGGAATGCATATATTGGATGTGGGTAGTGTTCACCTGGAATCCTAGTACTTTGGAGGTAGAGGCAGGTGGATCAGAAGTTCAAGGTCATCATAGGCTACATAGTGAGCTTGAAACCAACCTGGGTCATGTGAGACCTTATTAAAAACCCAAAACCGTAAGGCCCATATCCAGGGCCTTGAGCTGACTTCTAACCCACCTCTGAGCTGCTGAAGCATGTAAAAAGGCCAGTTGGTTCTGCAGATCCATAACGGCAGGACCTCCGTGACAGGGCAACAACAGGATATCCCAGAGGCATCTCTGTGAGGGCCCAGTATAATATAGAAGAGGCCAGAGACCTTGAACCGCACCAATGACTCAGTGCAGTGAACGTTTGCAAGGAAAGCTGTTTGGGCAAAAGGGAATACTGTGTGGCACACAGCAGGTTCTATGGCATGATGTTTTATATTTTTTACTTTCTTTTAGTGGAAGGTTCTAAGGGTCAAGGGCAGATATGGATGGACTTGGAAACCAGTGGGATTGGGGTGCATGTGAAATTCACAAAGAATCAATAGAAAATTATGAGAAAAATAATTTGCTATTCAGAAAAAATAGGTAGATTAGATGATAGATAGATGCTAGATAGAATATAGGTAGATACAGTTATTATGTACAAATTTTGGCCTAGAATTTGCTTTTTAACCTTATTTGGAGAATGTAGTTAGCTCTCTTGCCCTCACTGGACTGGCTTAGGATTGCTGGGGCCTGATGAACATGGCCTCCTTGTAGCTATTCAGGTCTGCTGGCCTTCTCTCTGAACTTTGGTGGCAGCTTTAGTTCACATTACAGCTGGAGCTTTTTGTTTGGTTTCCACTGATCAGCTCAATGGAAACTTGTGGTCTTTGAGATTTTTAAATTTTTGGATTACAGTATAATTTCATTATTTTCCCCTTTCTTCTTCTCTCTCCAAGCTTTCTCATACATTTTTCTTGCTCTCTTTCAGATTCATGTACACACACACACACACACACCCTGTTCAACTCATATAGTATTACTTGGATGTATATATATTTTTTTAGAGTTGACCATTTTGTATTGGATATTCAATGGGCATGCTCTTCCTTGGGGAATCTGTCTGTCTGTCTGTCTCTCACTCCCTCTCTCTGAGACAGGGTCTTGAGCTTGTTATGGAGCCAAAGATGACTAAGTCTCTGATTCTCTTGCCTTACACTTTGCTGTACAGGGATTGTATGTGTGTGCCACATACACATATGTGTGCCTGGTCTTTGTGGTTTGGAGGGTCAAACACTGGGTGAGCTATATCCCAAAACTCTAGGAAGAAAACTTCAGGAAGATTCCAAGTACATCCAAATGCGGAAGAAAGTTTTTATTACAGGGAGGGTCCCTTCAAGGCCCTGGACACAGGGAAGGGGTTAGGCCATGCTGGAAGAGACTGTTTCCTGTAGGTATGAAGCAGTGAGATCTGGAAAACACTTGGGAAGAATCCCAGACAAGATGCCGACTGATGCTTGAATGTGGTATTGATTGTTTTCCACACAGAACCAGAAATTAAGGGCTGCTGTTTTAAGATGGTCTGCTCAAGTAGGGCAGTCGCAAATGTGGGCAGGAAGTCCATTTTATGTTCTTCTGTTCCCCTTTCTGAGCCTCATTTCTTAAGGCAGTGACAAAGAAAGGAGAGAAAAGGCCAGCAATCTGTGAGCCCACAGGATGAATCACTGGGTGTGGCAGTCACTTGAGCAATAGGAGCTGAGGAAGGAAGTGGAGGGCGAGTGAGGTCAGCATCATATTGCTCTACTTGCTTCATGCTCATTTTACTTGAGATTGTCAGGATGGGCATTTCATTGTGTTCTCACCTGGGTCAGGATGGAAATTTTCTTCTACTTCAAAGGATCTGGGATGACTCCCAGTCTCACCTTCGTGGTCATTCAGCAATGTTGAAATGTCTTTCTGGTTGACATGCACTTTGTGTTTCCTTTGAAGACTCAGTGTTTGCCATTGCGATTTTTCTTTGAGAATTCTATAATATACACAATGAAATATAGATATTATCACATATATGCTCCATCTCCTTTTCAGTTCCCTCCCATTTGCCCAATACCTCCTCCATAACTTCATGTCTCCTCCCTCCCACCCCCCAGCAACTCATTAAAGTAAATTACTGCTGTCTATATGCTCATGGGTGTTGGGGCCAGCCATTGAGAGCCTTTAACTTTCGGGTTTTTGGCTTTCTAGAAATGCCATAGGCTTTGGGATCTGTAGAGAACACGGAGATAAGATATCTTAGTAGGGCCCATGGGCAGGGTTTAAATTTGTTGTTTTCCAATAGGGCACATTTTTATGATATTATAAAGCAAGGAGTGGGGACACACATACTCACGTACATACAAGAACACATGTATACATTCATTCACACATACACATGCATACATACGTGTACATACAAGCATGCACACAAACATGCACACACATGCATTCAGGGACATTGTCACACAAATGTACAAAACATACACACACATATACACATAGACATGAACACACATACATCACACACACAGGTGCATCCACATGCACTCACACATGCGCACATACACATCATGAATCTACCCTCAGTATGGCCACATGCTGGTGAAACGCCTTCCTTTTGAAGGCTACAGGAACCAGAGAGTACTCCATGAGTCACCCTCTCTTGTTTGCTTCTCTGCAGGAACACACTGTGAACTGTATAAGGACCCCTGTGCTAACATCAGCTGTCTGAATGGAGGTACCTGTGACAGCGAGGGGCTGAATGGCACGTGCATCTGTTCACCCGGGTTTACAGGTGAGTGATCCAGGCATGTGTTTTCAAACTCACCACATAGTCCGTGTGGTTGCCAAGGTGAAACAACCCCAAACCCTCTGCCGCAAAGGATTGCAAAGCAGGGATGCCTTTGTAAAATGTCAGGAGGCAGTGCTTCAGTGAGATCTATTTGAAAACAATGGACTGTGTTGTCATTAAAGTAGGCTCTTCTGCAGTGAGCGCTTGTCATTTAGATTTGCTGCTGTCACTGTAGATTTTCAGAGTAGGAGCTTTGAAGCATAAGCCAGGGGCCTTTAGGAGAACACTTGAAAGTGGTACTGTTAATGTACTGTGAAGGGGACAGGAGTGTGTCCTTTGTGCAAACTCCATTCAGATGCTGTTTCATTTTTTATTGAATGTGGTAAAAGTAACAGATTTTTGAGAACTGTAGACAGTTGGTGGTATTGGGCAGGAAGGGTTCAAGGTCATATAGGAACGCACACTGGAGTGGGCTGTGACCATTGAGGACACAGGAGCTGGGTTCACTCAAGTCTTAGTGGCTTCTGAACACTGTCAGAGAGTTAATTCTATACTGGGGGACCCAAGCTAACAGGATTTGTTGTTGATGCCATATGCGTATGTGCTTGGGGGGGGCTTATGGGGGGCGTTACAGATCTGTGAAAGTAGACAGAAGATGTTATTTGGATGCATGGGCTGAGGGGAGGGTCTCAGTTTTCATCAGATTCTCACAGAAAGTCTGAAACCATGAGAGTCTAGAATATTCCAAATTTCAACTTTGGTTTTCCCTGTAGAACTCAGACTAAAGAATAAGATAAGGTGAGGACTGGGGCCATACCTTAGTAGGTAAAGTGCTTGCTGTGCCAGCATAAGGACCTGGGCTAGTTACATCACTGGGACCCACACACACAAGCTGAGTAAGGGGGCACACTTGTCTTCCCTGAGCTGGGAAGGGGAGACCGGCCAGCTCACCGACCAGCTAAGTAGCCACATGCAGGTTCCAGGCCAGTGGATGACCCTGCCTCCAATCATAAGATGATTGGTGACTGAAGAATAGCACTTAAGGATGTCCTCTGGTGTCTACACACATGAGGTTTCATGTCCACACATGTGTATCCATATGTACACGCACACATACAATACGCACATACATGCACATAAGAACACAAGGTCTTTATTTTCGGTACTTTGTTAAGTCAACAAAGGCCAAGGGTCTCTCTGCTGTAAGGATGGGAGAAGTCTGTGCTTGGAAGAAGGAGGCAGGTGTTCTGTAGAGAAACATGTGACATCCTCTGATAGGGGCTCTCTTGCTCAGTCTTGACCTCTCTTTCTGGGACACTTTGGCCACCTCCAAACCCTTCAGCATTTTGCAGAGTTCACTATCTGGTCCTTGCTGGGGAAGCCTGAGCTGTTTACCCTTGGGGAAGGGTGCCAACAGCCAAGTGGCTGGGGAAGGACCAACTTCTGATCTTCTTTTCTATTGCTCTGTTTCACATCCTGTGCTTTCCTTCTGGGTTGTCCTGAAACTGAGAAATGGGCTTGCTCCAGAAAATGACTTGCAGATGGTTGTGTTTATCTGATGGCTTATAAACACAGAGAGACATTTATATATCAGTTGGCGGAGGCAAATATGTAGTGTGGGGGGAGGAGATTCCTGGGTCTTTTCCAGATATTTCTGTCTTACCAGTAATAAATAAAAAGCATGAAAGAAATGAGAAGATTTAAAGTTATTGAAATAACTCACCCGTTAGCATCATACTGCAGGAAAATAACATTATTAACATATTGGCATCCAAGAGTTTTCCTGAAGCTCTGTGTATATAATATAGCATACAATGTAGGTGTATACATATATGGACACAAATGGGATTGTAATATCCGTGCTATTTTGCAGCCTTTTAACCAAGACTAAATGAATAAGTAAATAATAAATATATTTCCATATCAAGAATTACACCTTGGAAATATTTTATTATTTTATAATTGTGTGCATATGGGGGGATGTATGTGCACATACGTTCAGGAACCCACCATCGAGGCCAGCAGGGAGCATTCGATCCCCGGAGCTGGAGTTCTAGGTGGTTGTGAGCTGCCTGCCCAGTGTAGGGATGAGAACAGGATATGAATTCTTTGGAAGAGCAGTAAGTGCACTTAACAGCTGAGATGTCTTTCTAGCTCCAGCGTTTTTATTTCTAAAGCGCTTTTACTGGTGGCCTCGTAGTCAATTCTGTGAGACACCATGATTTGTTTTTAGTTCATCTTCAATTTGATTTTTGGCAGTTAAGAATGTTTCCATATTATAAACAACAATGAAAGGAATGTTTTTACATGTGTATTTTTCTATATCTTTTAGCACAATTCCCGAAGAGTAGAAAGTCAGGGGTCCAGGAGAACAGATTCTTACTTATGTGTCATGTTCTCCAAAGAAAAACAAAACAAGGCAAGACAGAAATGCTAATTTCATACCTAATGACATGACTGTCTGTGTCCTTGTCTGGACACACATACTCCAGAGTTATCGTTCCTGTACACAGCTGTGTCTTTTTATTGTTTGGTTTGAAGGCCTGCTGCTCTAGGAGTTGAAGACTTTAAAGACCTATTTCTTGTCAGTTGTGTTCCTTCTTTTGTGAACACCCTGTCCATAGCTATGTCTGCTTTTCTAGGACGCTCACACTCATTTCTTTAGCTGTTTAGTTTGACTGAGTTAACCTTATCTGACAAGGCCATAAGTATTTTCTCTTTGTCACGTGCCTTTCAAATGTGCACAGGGTGTTCTGTTTCCCATGTATTACAGCTTTACATAATCATAACTTGACTTCCTCCTCCTTGTTGTCCTTGTTTCTCAAACAGCTTTCACTGTCCAGGTTTTATTAATATCTTCCTATATCGTTATAGCCATGTGTGAGTTGAGCATTTAAATCTTTAACCCACTTGAAATTTACGTTGAAAAATTTCTAGGTGAGAAAGTGGAATATTTACTGGAGTAGTTATTTATTTTCTGTTTGTTTGTTTATTGATTAATTGATTTTATAATTCACTAACTCAATGTTTATCTTATTTCCAATGGGTTATTTAGTAAACTGTCTTGGCGATCTCAAGCACATACCAAACTCATAGATTATCTATTCTTTTCTCCTTTAAATGTTTAAATGCTGGGTAGCACGTCAAATGGTGTTATTACCACTTTAAGTTGTTCTGTCTGGAAACTGTGGAATAACTTTGATTCTTTGTATGAATATATGCAGACGAGTGTGCAGTGCCCACAGAGACAAGAAGATGGTATGGGACCCTCCTGGGACTGGAGTTACAGGTGGTTGTAAACCACCAAGTGGATGCTGGGACTTGAACCCAGGTCCTTCGGAGCCTTCTCTTTAGCCTCTGACCTTCTTTTTGCTTACCTGCTTTTCTCTCAGCATAGCTGAGGTTTAGTAAAACTTACAATTGGCCAACTAGTGAGTGGCTGAGAACCTCTTCATTGATGGAGTAGAGTGTCTTAAACAAGTAATAGTCATTTAACAAGTGAGAGAGCTTCGCTGCTCTCCAAGCCTGGCATTCTTCTGCACAGCTCTCTATAGGACCGTGACCCGGCATAGGTCCTCCCCATCTTGGCTGGGCATCCACCCTTTTCTCCACAGCTTTGTTAATCTGTATAATGAGAGCTCCTGAAGGCTTTAGCTTGAATCTTTCTGTGGCCAAATGATGTCAAACAATTTTAATGGTTTTTTTTTTTGATATCTGCATATCCTCCATGGTGAAGGGTCCCTTCATGTCTTTTGTTCATTTTTTTTTTTTTTAAATCATGTCACAGCATATGAAAGCTGCTTGCTATCATTGTAGCTTGTGGCTGTTGGTGACCTCAGTCACTAGCTGAAGTGTTGGTTAGACTCTCTCCCACCGCTTCACTTTCTCTTCTTTTCCACGTTACACTGTGTGGAAGGAAATCACTCGGCATTGCCTGCCCTTAACGAGGGGACTGAATTCCTCGGTACCGTTTGGAATTCTTCCCTGTGAGAGATTTGTTTATTCTCTGCCATTTATTAGTTTGTTCAGTCATTTATTTATATTAATGAGGGTTCATGGGTACTTAGTGTATGGCTTGTGTTACAGAACAACACGTTTTAGTTTATCTTATTGCTCTCAGCGTTCCCACTTTGGGCACTGGGAGGTCTTTCATTTGGCTCCTGTGCCCCTTCTACATATCCCTGTATGGGTGTGGGAGTTGCTGGTTTGTTGTGTTTCAGGACTTGTATACTTTCTGATGTTTTAAGACTCTCCAGTATCATCTTGTCTATTTCCTGACTCATCCTGGAGTCACCCATTCCTCCAAGATCCCCTGGATCCTTATTGGAGAATATTAGAAATAAAGTCTAGGCACTAAAAGTACTTGTTGCCATTAGGATGGCATTGCTTTTAGACATCCTAGAACCTCTTGGCTGACAAGGAAGTATATGTATGTATACTAATACGTGTAAATGGTGCACATACATCTCACCATGGCCCTCTCTGGACCTATGTTAAGTTTAATGGAAGTTAGTGATGATGTCCCAACTCTAATCCTGCACCACAGGGATCATTCTGGTCTTGTCTTATTTATCCATAACTCTCCACACCAAAAGCAACCTAAGTAGTTTCCACTATCCAACATCCATTCAATGCATCAGCCAATTCCAATATGCACCATAGCAGTATCAAACTTGCTACCTTATGTTCTTTTAGGCAATCACTTTTCTAGCTAGAATATAGGGCCTGCTTACAGCTTATTTAGTTTAGCCAGGCCTAAGCAGGCATGGTGGTTCAAGCCTATAAATCCCAGCACTTGGAAGGTGGAGGGAGGAGGATTACAAGTTCAAGGTCATTCATGGCTACCTAGTGAGTTCAAGGTCAGTCTGGGCTACAAATGGCCCTGTCTCGACACAGACAGCACCCTAATGCAACTCATTTCCAAAGTTATCAGGTCATCATCTCGGCTTCTTCAGCCCTGCCCTTCAGCGAGGTCTCTCTGCTCTAGCTACTTTGCTTCACCAACTGCGTTCCTTTATGGACTTCTCCAACTAGACATTATTTGGTTTTGGTTTTTTTCCTCTCAAATTTTGTTTCATTAGTTACAAAGGCCATCTGCTTCCTTTCATCAAACTGCTTTTGAACCTTGGTCAAAAATCAGTTGGCAATGCTTGTGTGGGTCTATTTTGAGTTCTTCCTTCTTTTTTGTTGATCGATGTGTCTGTTCAATTGCCAGTACAGACTTGATTCCTAAATCTCCTGTAGCCACATGACTTTTGGATATCATCCTTTCCTTCTCTCTGGTCATTGTGTTAACACTGAGTGGTGTGACTGGTTTTTATAATGCCAACCTTTTTATGTTGATCCTTTTGTTTGGATCTTCTACTGTAGTGGTTGTCTTACTGTTAAGATGGGACCCTCTGTGGCTTCACCGATGCACTCTGGCCAGTGAACCTTGAATTCCTCCTCATCTGATACAAATTTGGGAGATTTTGTCTCTCACCCTAGTTGCTAGGCTTTTAGAATTCAATGCACACATGATTTTTTAAATAGCAAATTCTAGTGAGACAGCATCAGTTTGGGAGAGGGCATACTTTAGTATTTCATGTGCTTTGTTTATCTGTCTTCTGTAGGAGCATTGCCTACAGATGACCTTGGCCTTGACAAACCCCAGCTTTTGTCTCCTTAGTTCAGTAAAATCACTGTGGTTAAGATCAGGCTGCTGGTGGACCTCAGAGGGACTGTGGTATAGCTTCCAGGCTTTGCTTCTTGGGGCCCTGGACTGCCTGGTGTCCAATTCTTCAGAGTTTTATTTTCCATACATTTCATTCAGTCTTTTAGTTTATAGGGGTGGCTAAGACAGGTTCCAGTGGAAAAGTTCTAAATAAGCAATGTTTTTTGAACCTGGTTTCACCTATAATAAAATTTTATTAAAATATGAATGAACAAGCTAACGCGCCTCCCTGGGGCCTGCATATGTTCAACAGTAGCCACTGTGGTTGCAGAGTGTCACCTCCTACACCCTTGAGCAGGGACTCGCTAACTCCAACCTTTACTAACAGCGAGATTTTGGGTATGTTTTTGGGTAAGTTCCTCACTTACCCAAGAAAAGCATCACAAACATATCAGTATGGTTCTAGCCTTCTATAAATGCTATCTGGTATATACGTCATCCACCTTGCCTCTTACAAAGTAGTAGATTGAGGGTTAGGGAACTGGCTTAGCTGGTCAAGTGCCTGCCACGCGACCTGAGTTTGGATTTCCAACACCCATGTGAAAAGTAGGGTGTATGTCTGTAATCCTAGCACTGGGGAGGGGAGGGCAGAGAAAGAGGGGCTAGCCAGTCTTGCTAGTTTGAGAGCTCTGGGTTCAGTGAGAGACCTTGTCTCAAAAAAATAAGGTAGGAGCTTGGAAAATAAATGACTTAGCAAATAATAGCACTAGCTGTTTTTCCAGAGGATGCCCAGCACCAACATGGTGGATTATATCTATCTATGATTTCAGTTCCCAGGCACCTTCTTCCGGTGTCTTCTGGCACCAGGCATTCATGTGGTACACAGGCATACATGAAGACAAAGCACTCATACGCCTTTAAAAAAACAGAGCATGATAGAGGAAGACATCGAAGTTAAACCTCTGCCTTCCATATATGTGTGCATCTACATACACATGTGTTCCTGTATGTATGCAGAATGGGGGAGGGAGAGAGAAGAAGGGAGAGAGAGAGAACAATAGATTAAGGAGGAATTGTGAGAGACTGCGAGTTCAGGTCCTAATCGCCAGCATCAGTCAAGGAGATGTCGGTGTTTTTGCATCTCTTCACAAATGCTGTTCGAGAATAGCTGTCATGTAAGAGCACTGAGTTTTCTTTTCTAACTCAGGTGAAAGAAAATAATAAATGAGTCAACTAGAAAGACAACTGTCTCAGGCCCACAAAAGCTCAGATTCATTAAGGTGACCATTCGTAAAGACACATAGCTAGTACAAAATGCTAGAACAGGACAAAATGCATATTGACTGGAAACAACGTCAGCATGATAAAACTCAGGGGAAGATTGGTGTTTGACTGAGTGTGGTAGGGCTGTGCCTGTCATCTCAGCACTCGGGAAGCTGAAGCTTGAGGACTGTGGTGAGTTTCCGGTCACGTTGTACACAGAGGCATTGCCCTTGCACTTGATGGAGCAGAGTAGGGAGTTGGGAAGAGCCGGGCTGTTTCTATTGCTATTGCTGTTTAGGTCAGAGGGGTCTCTTTTCCAAATTTGCCATGTCTGGGTTACCAGCTCTTGTAGGCTATTGTTTAGTAAATATCTCTGTTGTGGCTGGCTTCCTAAATGGATGGGAAGTGGCACTGATGTGTTTATCTGTGAAAGTCTTTGATATTTGCTTTTCAGCTTTTCCCCATATACCCTGTTGATGTGTCTTACGATTAGTCTACCATATAATGTCATCTGTGATGGGGTAGTCTGTGCCTTCTCCTCTCAGAGTGATCACCCTGCTGATACACGTTTTAACCTGTTGGACCACATTTTAAACTGGTTAAGACGGCTTAGCACGAGGCAATTGATTTTCTGTTCTCTCTATTGATATAAAGTATATTTATTGTGAGAAACAAATTCACCCCCTCCTGACTTATATACAATGATTATAATCATTTTAGGAGGACCCTGAGACATTGGGCACTTTGTTCAACAGATTTGCCTTGACATAGTCAAAGACCACTTATGCAAAGAGTGCGAAATGGAACAAATATGAACTCTTTCAATGTGAGATTCTTCCTTTAAAATGATCTGCAAGTAACATAAGGTAGTTTTATAAATATAAAGTAAAGCAATAGTGGATAGAAAGGTGATTTAATGCTAAATAAGCCTGGAAGTACACTGAGATGCTGCTTGCTGAAGATGGAACAAAGACTTGGTTCTGGTATTAGTTGATTGTGGAGATGACAATAATGTTTTGTTTGTTCCATCCCTTTCTGTGTTTATCTAAGCAAATGAGGGTTTATTGTTTTAAATCTTTTTTCTGTGTTTTTAAAAATTTCCCTTTAAAAGAGAATGCCTTGGAGTGAAGTATCCTCTTCAGCTTCAATGAGAGGCCCTTAGGTTTAAGGCATGCATTCATCTTGTATCAGTTCGTTGTGATGGCTGTAAAATTGTTTGAAGGTGTCTTTGTTCATGAAACTTTGGCCAGTGAGATACTTGCTATGTGGAGATGTTTGGATCACAGTGATGTTGGCCTGTATGCTGGTTTGGCATAGTACAACAGTCTCTGTGGGCAGGTGAGGAAACCCGGAATGTTAGGGTCTGGTTGTCTTCATTGTAGGGGAAGAACAGATTGGAATGGATGTGAGCATCCTTTGGGACAACATTTCTCAGGAAGGAGTGTATCAGATTTGGGGTTATCTCATGTTTGTAACTGTTGCTCTAGTTGGGCTTGATGTTCCCACTGAGATCTTCAGTCCCTTCCTGCCAAATCCAAGCATACAGAAGGATTAAGAAAGTAGAATGGGTTTTCACAAAGGAATTGTGAAACTGGGTATTCAACTGTGTCCACTAAAAAGTCAATATCTAGCTTAGCAAATCCAAACACTTGACTACAAAATAATCATGAACTGTGAATGTTCTGCTTCCTGGAGCTTCATAAAAGGGCATGAGATTCAGCTTCTAGCTCTACAGTAAACTAGACTTAACAATATTGAAAACCTAAGTTCACCTTTTAGGTCAACCTCAAAAGGTTTATTAAGATGTGGGAATAACTTTACTCCTTCATGGGCTCGAGGAGAGAGTGTTCTTAACAATGGCTTTTCTTTACTCAGTTGTTCTGTAAGTGAAAAGTCTCTGGTCTGGAATTTTCTGAGAGTTCTTCACTTTGTACAAATAGGAGGCTGGGCTTTGTAGCTGGAAGGTTGTGATGACCAGCCTGGGATCTTGTTTGTTTGTTTTGTTTTTCAAGGAATTCATGAGGGATATAGGTATAGCCAATCACTGTTAATTTTCTTTATCCTCCTAGGTGAAGAGTGTGACATTGACATCAATGAATGTGACAGTAACCCTTGTCATCATGCTGGAACCTGCTTGGACCAGCCCAATGGTTACACCTGCCACTGTCCTCATGGCTGGGTGGGAGCAAACTGTGAAATCCGTAAGTATTTCAGTTATAAGCTATTTAGTGTGGGTTTTTCCTTCAGCAAGAAGAGGATGCAAACTATGACCCAAAAGTCATCAGTGACCATGACAAAGCTCAGAGGGACCATTTCAGTCACCCCCTGGTGGTCTCCAGAGTTCAAGTAGTTCTTTTGCCTCTTGCTTTCTGCCATGCCCAGTCCTTGAGATTGCATCCAGCCTTTCCACTGGGGATGAGAATCTTCAAATGTCATCCAAAGTTCACTACTACTCTGTCAGCCAAAAAATGTGCTTCACAGACAGGCATTATAATACTATCAAAAAATGTAGCCTCTCTGGAAACTCTAAAAAGCAAACCAGGATTTGAATTCCCCTTGGCTTTGTGTTTTCAAGTGTCTTTGAATCGAGCAGGTTCCCTCAGTTGCTTGGATGAATGTGAAAGGAGCTGAGAGGCACTGGTGCTGTGGGTGAATGGACTAACATTTGGAAAAGTCAGGGTCAGGGTCCGATGTCCTAGAACAGTGTAGCACCCTGATGGAGGTAACACGCCCTGACATGGACTTGTGCTTTATCTGTTTTGAAAGCTGACAAGTATTCCCCCATTGAAAGGCATTTTCTTGCTTAATCAGGGCAGTAAAATTTCATCTGATCCAACCAGGTGCCTGGGGTGTACTGTCTCCCAATTCCAGATGATTCTTTTCATGGGAATGGTGTTCAAAGAATACTCTTTCCTGGATGTTCTCACTACTGACTGTCGTCTCTGATGGATAAGAGTAACTTGGGCTGGAGAGATGGCTCAGTCAGTAAACTATTTTCTGGATGAGTATGAAGATCTGAGTTTAGAGCCTTATTGCCTACATCAAAAGCCATGTGTAGTGGCCTGCATTTATAATCCTAATGCTTTGAAGGCAGACACAATGAAGATCCCTGAGGTTTGCTGGCAATAACACAGCCAAACCTATGACCCACAGGTCCCATTCAGAAACTCTGTCTCTAAAACAAACAAACAAACAAATGAACAAACCAACAAACACCCAACAAAACCAAATCAAACTGGGTGGCCTCCAGAAGAACAACATCTGAGGCTGAATAGCCCTGGTTAGGCAGTAGTCCTGTCTATCTTTGACCCAACCATTTCAACTCCAGTTGGTTCTATAAGGTGGTCTGACAAAATGTTGAAACTGTGCTCAGTCTTTTCTTGATTGACACGTTCTTCTTCTGGCCACACCAGGGCTTTGGACATTCCATCCAGAAAGAGATTTCTGGGGAAATTACAATTCCTTGGAGTCTACTGTTTTTAATAGTATGATAGCTAAAAGAAGAGGCACAGCATCTCTCTTTAGATTATTTTTTTATTAATCATTTTATTTGTTTACATTTCAAATGATATCCCCTTCCTGGTTATCCCTCTCCCAACCCCTCCATCCCAACCTGCCTCTCCTCCCTCCTCTTTGCCTCTATGAGGGTACTCCTCCACACATTCACCCACTCCTGCCTCATCCCTCTAGCATCCCCTTACGCTGGGACATCAAGCCTCCCACCCTCCCCATTAATGTCAGATAAGGCCATCCTCTACTACATATGTATCTGGAGTCCGGGCTCCCTTAATGTATGTATATTCTTTGGTTGGTGGTTTAGTCTCTGGGAGCTCTCATGACAGAATGGTTACAGTTTGTTTTTAGACATCCATCTTGCAGGATTTGATATGAAAATTCCTGGAATATGCCCATGCTTGAGATGGCTATTATAAACAGAATAAAATGAAGAGCCAAGATAAGAAGATAGTGTTTGGTAGCCATGCATAAGTTTCTCACCATAACATCTTAGCTTTAATTACACTCGAAAGGGTTGGCACATGTGACTCCATTTTTGTTGGCTATCAGAGATGGTCTTACTATGAAGTTCAGACTGACCTTAGACTTACAATCTTCCTGCTTCAACCTTTCAGGAAGCATTTGCTCAGCATGACATTATTTCCATTCTGATAACGTCCTCTCTTGTCTCTAAACAGTCTTCCATGAAGACATACCCTTGAACATCAGAAGATGAGTCTGTGATCATTCCCTAGATTTGTAAGATGTTTGAAGTTGCTATTTTTGTCAGTGATGTAGATTCTACGAAGAATCTAAATTTATTTCAAGAGTAGAAGATAAATAAGGAACCTCTTGCATAGGTCTTCTACGTAATGAAGCTGACTGTTGATGCCTTCTCTGTGTGTTAAACATCTTTGCGTCTCTCTTTATTACACAAGTCTTCTAAGACACGAATTCAGGAGAACACTGTATTGAGCTAGTGTGCTTTAAAGTAGAATTGGGATTGATGCTAACTCTTCCTAGGCTGAAGTTCATGTATTCCAAATTGGGTATAGCAATCTGGGTTTGCATTTATTACTTTTAGGACTTGAAATATACTGTTCCATGATTCTGTGGCTTTGAGGGTTTCTAATGAGAGATCTGAGGCTATTCTGACATTTCTGAACTTGCAGGGGAGTTGTTTCCCCTTACAACTTTTTCTAGTGTTTTTTTGCTCTGTATTTTTGGCATCTTGACTATAATCTGCTGTGGAGATGTTCTTCTCTGGTCATGTCCATTCAGTTCTAGATGCCTCTTATATTTGAATGTCTGATTCTTTTCCTAGACATGGGAAATCACCTGCTATAATTTTGTTGGCTACATTTGCTAAGCTCATAGTGTTCTTCTCCACCCCTTCAACCCATGGACTTAGGTTTTGGTCTCTTGAGCAGATCCTCCAGTTCCTAGATCTGTGGTCATGCTCTTTTAATTAATTCCATTTTTGTTAGAGATGTTTGATTGTAGTGCTTCATTAGCTTTGTCCTCCACCCTTAGAGCATTTCTTCCTGCTTGATTGTGGCTATTGGTCATGCATTCCTGTGTTTTTAGATTTTTATTCCTTGAGGATTTTTTTATTTCCAATTGTTTATTTTTTTCAGAATCTCAATTTTCTTGCTGGGACTTTCTTCTTTGTTGCCAACTTTCTTCACCATCATTACTGATCTTCTTATTTATTTTCCTGGCTCCTTCCCCTCCCCCCATTTTCCTTAATGCTGACTTCCTCTCCAGACCCTGGACTGGACTCATCTGCTTGTTCTTATCTTTTCACAGATCACTGATTATTCTTACTAGAAATATTTTGAAATTGTCACCTGGTACTTTAGCCACTTAAGTGAGTTCAGTGGTTGTGGAGTTCAGACCATGTGGAGCCATCATGTGCCTTGCTTTCTTGTGTTCCTTATACTTCAGTGTTGTTGTCTGTGCATCTATTAATTTAGGTATTTCTTCTCGGTGTGGGCTTATGTTGTCATTTTATTGAACAGCCCACTCTGGAAGGCTCAATCTCCAGTATAACTAGGTGGGAAGAGAACAAACTTCTTTTAGGAACAACTACATCACACTATATAAAATACAGAAATAGACTCAAAAATCAAATACAGTCCAGCCATCCGTCCCCAATGACTATAAAACTGGAAATGACAAAGGCACTGTAGACTATGGCATGAAGCTAAATATTATTTGTAGTAAAGAAGTGTGAAATAGTGAACGAGTTAAGGGAAGGAGTCAGAAAAAAGGGTAGAAAAGGGGAAGAGAAGCAAGATTAAATAGAAGGAGAAAGAAAAGGGGTGGGTAAATAAAGCTGTAGACCAAGGGAAAAATAAAAGGAAAATATAAAGTGATTTGTCACTCGTGACAAAGTTCAAAAGAAGATTAGGAAGATGTGAGAAGGAATAAAAATTAAAACATGAGAGTATTAAAAGCAAGAAAGTCAGAATACTATCAATATAGAAAGAAACAAAAGAGGAGGAAACAGAGGGGCTGAAGATAGAGGAAAATAGAAAGAAAAGAAAAAAATTGCCTCTATGTGGACAAACTTTTAGACAGAATTAGATGAAGACATGGAGGGGAATAACAAATAAAAGCATAAAATCTCCTAAAAATACAACAAAATGAGATTCATCTAAATGCTCACATTGTAAACTTTGTGTAGGGGTGGGGGGTTTGGGTGGGGGCTGAGGGTATGGATGGGAGTTGGGGAGTTGGCTCAGTCCCTAGGAGCATTGGCTGCTTTTTCAGAGGACCCAGGTGGTTTTGTTCCCAGGACCTACATGCCAATTAACAACACTCTATAACTCCAGTTATAGGGAATCTGAAGCCTATTTTGACTTCCATGAGCACTACATGCATGTGGTACACATACACACACGCACGCATGCAAAACACCTACACACATCTTAGAGTTTCTATTGCTGGGACAAAACACCATGACCAAAAAGCAAGTTGGGGAGAAAAAGGTTTATTTGGCTTACACTTCCAAATGCTGTTCATTATAGAAGGATGTCAGGACAGCAACTCAAACATGATAGGAACCTGGATGCAGCAGCTGATGCAGAGGCCATAAAGGAGAGGTGCTGATGGTTTACTTTCCCTTACTTGGTTAGCCTCCTTTCTTATAGAACCCAGGACGTTTAGTCCAGGAATGACTCACAAAGGGCTGGGCCCTCCCCCATTGATCACTAATAGAGAAAATGCCCTACAGCTGGAGCTTATGCAGGCATTTTCTCAACTGAGGCTCCTTCTTTTCTGATGACTCTAACTTGTGTCAGGTTGACACAAAACCAACCAGTACAACACATCAAACAAAAATCTCAAAAAGGGGGCATCACAGGGGTTACCAAGAAAGGGCAAAGATAATGTATTGGGCCAGCTCATTTCTTGGTCCTTAAAAGTTTTAGAGTGACAGTTACATGTATGGGGTCGGAGTCAGTTAAATTGTGGGCTCTCTGGTTAGTGAGTCTGTCTGATGTCTGAAGAGTACTCTTCGTGGAAGCAGTTTTCCTTCTTTGTATAGCAGGGACCTTTCTCTCTCTGTTGGCCATATTCAGGTTTCCATTCTGTTGGTTGGACACTCAGTTTCTCAAAAATGCTTAGGTCGTAAGTGGCTAATGTTTTAGTTGGAGATGCTTCCCAAGTGCATAGGAATGTGGGAGGCAGCCACAGCACCAAGATTGGTACAGGCAGAAGCCCATCTTTGTACTTTAAGGACTTCCTGAGTATGAATCACCCTGCTGGAGGAATGTGGTGTGGGCATTGTGTCAACCTCTGGAACTTTAGAGTTCTGACTCGAGAGCTGTGGAGGACAGATGTGTGGCTTTAGACTTTGATCAACTTACTGGCCTCAGTTTTGCATTATCAAATTCAGGTCTTTGCTCAGTGGATGGACTCTGTACACAGCCAAAGGCAGGGCTGTTTCTCCATATACACTTCCCAGCCTTAGCGAAGCCCCCTGTCACTCCTCTTTTTTTTAGATGTCATAATCTGTTGTTCTGTTCCCCCAGAACTGCATCTCCAGGCCTTCCTCACCCAAGAGCAAAGGCAGGCCAGAGCAAGACTCCCTGATCTGTAGATGTTCTCTGATCTCAGGACCCCACTGTAGCTCAGTTTGTTTGTTTCAGTTTTCATTGTATGTGTATGCATGCTTTGTCTGCATGTACTCATCATAGATGCAACTCTAAATAAATTCCAGCCCAAAAATAATCACAAAATAGTGACTTTCACACCAAGTACGGTTTTCTGCCAACCCTATCACTGAGGTGCTTTAATGGCATCTCCAATTTATTCCTTATAAAACAGAGCTCTGGATCTCCTACTTGCTCTTTCTTGGTCACTCTAAGATGACCCCTACTCAGCTGCAGCACCTCGGACATCCAGCCACACAAGCCATGAAAGTGGGAATGAGATTTTATTCTCTTCCTGTCAAGCCTCCCCCCATCTAATTCCATCCCAGATGTCATACTCACTTGATGCTCAGTGACTCACACTGTCCCCACCATCCCAGCCCAAGCCACTACCTGCTCTGTCCCTTACTAGAGTAGCCCCTGAACTGGCTTCTATACTCAGCCCTGTAGCAGTGCTTCTCAACCTTCCTAGTGCTTCAGCCCTCTAATACAGTTCCTCATGTTGTGGTGATCTCCCAACCATAAAATTAGTTTCATTGCTACTTCATAACTGTAATTTTGCTACTATTATGAATCATATGAATCATAATGTAACTATTTGATATGCAGTTTATCTGATATGCACCCCTATGAAAGAGACTTTTCCCCCCCCCCCCCCCCCCCCCCGGCGCAGTGGTGTTGAGACCCACAGGTTGAGAACCACAGCCTCAGAGCCAGGCAGATCTTCTCAGTGTATATGTGAGCACTCAAACCCTTGAGCCCAGCCATGCCCAGTACTATTAAAATAAGAAATCCATCAAGACCTAAGACTCTGCTAATTGCTTTAAGAGCCTCAGTGGATTGCCTCAGGATGCCTTCACTGGGCCTGTCTGCCTCAGTCTTCTCACACTGGCTTCAGTTGGTCTTTTGTCCTGCTCTTCTGTTGTTTTGCCTGGGGTAGTCTTCCCTCTGCTCTCGCTCATCCCTGCTTTATGTTGAGTGACCCTCACTGTGCAAGCTCTCTTGACTCTCAGTTAAATGATCATACTGTCCCCTCCCCCGTTTCAGTATAGCTTGCCTGTGCTGCCTCGGCACACCTCTACTTTCACTATTTGGTGGCATTTTGCTGATGCTAGTATCCGTCTAAAGACCTAAGCTTCTAAGAGCTCACTTTCCCCCAGCTTTCTCCTTCATGCTTTATTGCAGCACATAGTAGTCACTCAAATCATAGGTGTATTGCAAATGGTTCTTTATGATGTAGTATGTCCCACTTCTGTCTTAGTGTTCCACTGCTGTGACAAAACACCATGACCACAGCAACGCTTATAAAGGACAGTATTTAATTGGGGCTGGCTTGCAGGTGCAGAGGTTTAGGTCATTATCACAGAGGGGAGTGTGGTGGCACACAGACAGACATGATGCTGGGGAAGCAACCGAGAGTTCTGTATCCAGATCTGCAGGCATCAGGAAGAGAGCAACTCTGGGTCTGGCTTGAGCATCTGAAACCTCCAAGCCCACCCCCAGTCCTCCAGCAAGGCCACGCCTCCTAATCCTTTCAAGTAGTGCCAGTCCCTACGAGCCATCTTCATTCAAAACACATCTATTAATTGTCTGAAAATCAACAATGGCTGCCAATTTTTTTCAGGCTAATTGATGCTTTCATTGGGCAACTCACCTTCAGCTATGGAAAATATGACACAATTTTATATTTTACCTTGTGGTTATACAGTCCATAACCTTAAGAACTGTTTACTTATTAAATGACATCATCACAAACATGCTCCTTTTAGATGAGTAAATTAGCCAGTCTTGCTGTGTTCACCAAGATAAATGACAAAATAGATATGTACAATTTATTTTAGAATAAATTATGCAAATCAGTTGAAGTCTAATTTGGATAGGTTTGGTTTTGTCACCAGCTTGCCTGTTTCACCGTAAACAGCTTCTCTACCAAGCTCCCAGCAGTCCCAAGATGTTCAATATAAAAGCCCTTCAGAAAGCACAAGAACTTCAGACAAATTTAAACAAAAATGCAAATGATCCTTGAGACTTACAAGTGGGACATTTATGAAATTTTCCCCAAACAGCTCTTGAGCTGGCATTCCTGGTCACACACCTGCTGGGGCCCATGAGATAATCCCATTTAGTATGCTCAGGTTTAAGATTTCTTCTCTAAGCTGGGCTGTAGCCAACCTAGTAAATGATTCATGCAACAGGACTCTGGGGATGTGGAAAATCGTTGTCTTATGCTGACGGAGCCTGGATGGAGGATGGCATTTGCAGCCACCTGGCAAGAGAGGGTACATTCGCTGTCTTTCAGAGTGTTGGAGTGTTAGATTACACAGATCCAGACTGGCTACTAAACCAATTAGCTTGCAAAGCAGCCACCTTCACTTCTGTCAGGAACATTTCAGAAGACAGGAAAGATGAATTTAGCTTTAAACATGAGGGCATGTGCTGAAACAAAACAGGTTTTTGTTTGTTTGTTTTTGTTGTTGTTTGGTAAGAAATTGTGATAGATTTCTCCTTAAATGTCTAAACACCTTGGAATGCAAATACTGGTGCAAATGGAAGGTTGCAAACGGTGGGTAACTCATCCCATGTGGGAGAGCGCCTTGTGACCATATAATGAAGTACAGTGTTCTTCTCACAGTAGTTCTCATGTGTGAATGTGTGCGTGTACACAATCAAGATGATGTACATGCTTTTTAATATACAGAGTATGCGTAAAACTCAAGAGCCCATCAAGAACTGTGAGAATTATAGAGATGGCTCCGTGGATAAAAGGTACCTGCTGCTGAAGCTGATGGCTCAAGTGTCATCTTCGGGATACACATGGTCGAAGAAGAGACCTCTATACATGTATTGTGACATGTGTGCATGCACTTGTGGACACACACACACACACACACACGTCCCTGCCCCTCAGAGCTAAGCACTCAGTGATAAGTTGGAGTGAAAACCACCCTGGCCACCCCCGTGTTGATGCTAAATAGATGATAAAACACGTTCTGTTGAGCTTTGGACTCCAGCCTGCTGCTGAATTTTGAAGCGAATGAACGCTATAATACTTGGAAATCAAGTGAACCACACTTACTTTTTCTGCCAGGAAACAGAGTAGTCTCTCGAAGGAGGCAGTAGCTCCTGCCAAAAACAGGCTCTTGACTTGGGGACCGAACCTCAGTTCTGGTTTCACAAAACACCTTCTGCCATCTGTGGAGACGATTGCTATGCAGTGTGTTATGTTGCTCCCCTTGTCTCTGGGTCAACTTGGCTGAGGAGTGAGCACTCTACGGATCAGGTAGCTTTCTAAGCTCCCTCTGCTGCCTTAGCAGCTAGGCAGGCAGTCTTGGTGAGAAAGTCAAACCTGCTGTCGCAGGTCTCCATGAGATATTTAGGGATGGGTAATCTGGCTGCACATTCCTAGGATTCTTTATTCTCCAGTTCTTCAGGCATTCTAGAAGTGTTCAGACCAGAAGCAGGGGTGACCTCTCTGTTAGGATGCCAGGGAATGTTTCTGCAGGCTGGCCCCTTGTCTGCCTCACCACTTGTCCTCTCCTCAGGGTGATCTATTTAGAGTTAAGAATAGTCAATTCTGAGTCCGTGATCACAGAGGGTGTATCTGAGTGTGGGGTGGCACTTACACGTAACTAAGATACTGAAAGGTGTCTGGAGGTGTGTTTTTTTTCCCACCATTCTCTGAATCCCCGATGTAGACACCAGAAGAGTGATGACCCTGCAGGGTAATGGTGGTGGCCGTGTGGTATAACCACAATAGAGAAAGCCCAGCTCCTTTTGATTTGCAGGTTCCTTTTGCATCCTGTTCATATTAGCTAGACATTTCCATTTGTATGCAGGTCCATAAACAGAACATTGTCTGACATTTCCAGCCAATGCCAACCTCAGAGGTGACATCCAGTCCCAGCCAATGCCGACCTCAGAGGTGACATCCAGAGGTGACATCCAGCCCTTCCATTTTTGTCCATGTTAATAGATGCTGGCGGAAGGTCTGCCCAGAGCATCTGCTTTGCGGGACAGTGTAGTTTTTTCCCCTTCCTTCTTCCAGCGTCTCAGCTGTTCTTTCTGAAGGACCACTCACCAAGTGCCTTTTCTCATTTCACCTTTTCAGTTTTCCAGCTTATGCTCACAACAGACCAGTAGGGTAGATAGACACTGGTGCTGCCCTGTTGCACATGGAGAACAGAGGCTTAAGAGATGAATCGAATGTTGGGGTTGGGGTTAAAGCGAACTGGTGTGATCTGATGGTCCGTGTTCCTTCAACTGCTCTGTGGAGGTTCTCATCTGGGTGTTTATACCAATGACATATTGTTCGTTTCTGTCTTTCTTTCTTTCTTTCTTTCTTTCTTTCTTTCTTTCTTTTGTTTTTGTTTTTTTGTTTTTCTTTCATTTCTTGATCATAGGTCATTTTTACTAAAATGGATGAAAAGTATATAGAAGACACTGGAATCATTTATAACCCTGTCCTTTAGAGGCAACCATTGTTAAACACATGCTGTGGACATAGACCTCAGCTCCTGCTTTGCCTCCACTAAAGGGATGTCAGTTGCCTAGGCTGCCTCTTTTGAGGGACTAAGGGGTGGGGAATTATACATGTTCTGGTAGTTATGACTAAGTGAGTTAGTTGTGCCTAAAGATCTTAGCCCAACTAGGGAAGCAGTGTAAGCTTGCTAGTTTTATGAGCCTATTCTTACCACATGAGTAGGTCCCCTTTGTCTGCATTCTTTGATTTGTTTGTACTATAACGAATATTTGTCTTTCTGTCTCGCTAGAGTTGAATGTTAAGATTGTCTTCCTTCTTTTGACTCTTGTAAATTATTTTGGTGTTGGTGGGGTGAGGAGAGGACATGAGAATGGGAGAACTTCATCTTTATCTTCAACATTTTATTTCTTTTTTAAACACGTAAATGAAATCTGAAGCAGAGTGATAAGCCATTAGTATGTACTGGCTCTGAGAGGTAGGTGCATGAGACCTGAGCTCATTTTCTGAACTGTTTGTAAGTGTGGGACACCATCATCTCGTACCTAGAGCTTTGCATGTTTACAGGGCTAGTTCCTCAGCAGGGAGTCTAATGTCGCTATATCTAGGGTGGTATTCTATCAGTAAGTCCATACGAAGGGTCAAGTACCTATTTGAAGCCTCTATTTCTGTCATTTTACAGTAACTTTTTAACAGGCAGAAAAACTGTATTTTGAGAATGACTATGGAGTTACTCCTCTTGTTGTGACACAATGCCTGATAGGAAGCAACTTCAGGAAGGAGGGGATTAGTTTGGCTTTCTGTTCGAGGGGAGACAGTCAATCATGGTAGGGAAAGCACCTGCAGTCAGGATTCAGGGTATGAACAGTAAGTGGGGCCGGGGAGTAATACCCCAAGGCCACCCCTACCCCAGTGATTCTAGACTTTTCTAGTAAGGCTCCACCTCTTAAAGGCTCGACACCCTTCCTAAACATCACCGTCAACTGGGAGCAAAACTCACAGTCCTTTGGTGACATTTCACATCCAAACCAAAGCAGATGCATTCTTATTTTTTACTTTGGGATTTGTCAGTGACCCTTAATGTTAAAGATACTTGGCTTGGATTAGTCACAGAAAATAATCCTTCCCAGTTTAGATGACCCTTATGCTATAGCATGCTACTGTTCCAATTCCTTCTCTGCCTTCAGACCTGCAGTGGAAGTCTGGGCACATGGCTGAGAGCCTCACTAACATGCCACGGCACTCTCTCTACATCATCATCGGAGCCCTCTGTGTCGCCTTTGTCCTCATGCTCATCATCCTGATTGTGGGCATCTGCCGCATCAGCCGTATCGAGTACCAGGGCTCCTCCCGGCCAGCCTATGAGGAATTCTACAACTGCCGCAGCATTGACAGTGAGTTCAGCAATGCCATCGCGTCCATCCGGCATGCCAGGTAAGCTCTGAGGGTCTGTGGTGAGGGAGACAGCATTCCTGGGCTCCGGGGTTATGCTATCATTAGGACTTCACAGCCACAAGGGGAGGGGGGAGGGCGGGTCTTAAAAAATAAAACACCTGCTGAACAAGGCACTGAAGACAGAGTACTACCCTCCTTAGGAGCAGCCGTTGAAACCCACGGCTAGTTTTGTTTACATTGAATATATTAATTTATTTAATTTGCGTTGATCTGCAAGTGTGCACATATGATTCTTCATCACAGTGCATTGAACATTTTCTAAATGTGTATGTATGGATGTGTGTGCATGTGCATTTGTGCGTGTGCATGCTTGTGTGTGTGTGTGTGTGTGTGTGTGTGTGTGTGAAGGTCAGACAACAACCTGTGTCATCCTTGGGTGTCATCCTGTGAAGTTCCTTTGAGAGACCTGGAGCTCAGCAATTAGGCTAGATTGGCCAGCTAGCATGCCCTAGGTGTCTTCCTGCCTCTGCTTCTCCAGTACTGGGATTACAGGCCCGCGCCACCACATGTAACATTTTTAGGTGGGTTCTGAGATTGAACTTAAGTCCCGTGTTGGCAAGGCAAGTGGTTTACTAACAGAGACATCCCTTCAGCCTCACATTTCTTTCTTGCTTTCAAAACAGTCAATATGAACATAAATTAGTCTCTTGGATTTCAGGGCCTACAAAAGTCACGGTAAAGAGCTGCCATCTGATGCTTAGAGTTTGTGTTTTAGAATACAGTGTCCTTTCCTAGAGGAAAGTTAGGAGTTGGTGCGCACAGTGTGACTGGAAGTCTCATTACACCATTCCCTGACTATATTCCATCTGGATCACTCAGCTTTCCATAAACAAAGTTCCCTCCACTCCCCCTACTTAAAGAACATGACAATTGTTAAATTACAGATACTATTTACTTCTCCCAGATTTTTCTATTGTATTGAGAAATTCAGCTAATAGCTCACTGACTTTTGTAAGGAATATTATCACAAAGTTAGTAGCAAAAAATATTTCTTATGAATTGATAGAATAATCTGAATCATATAATTCAGAAAGTCAGTGTACTGACTTTAGCTTTTAAAAATAAATGTTTTAGGCTTTATTCATGTGTGTGTGTGTGTGCACGCGTGTGCGTGTATGTGTGTGCCTTTGTATATGTGCCTGTGTGAAGATGCACACAGAGTCTAGAAGAGGGTGTTGTATCCCCTGTAGCTGGTGTTACAGGTTTTGAGCTTCCTGGAGCCAAACTCCAGTTCTGTGTAGGAGCAGCAAGGGTTCTTAACCATGGAGACATCTCCAGCTCCCTGGGGCTGATATTGAGAGTGAGGCTCATGAAAACTGCTCTAGTATGATCTTTATTAGAACGATGTATCAGTAAAGATACAAGCAGGCCCCGAATCCATGGAGTGGCAGCCGAAGAGGTTCAGGGTCTTCCTTCCCCAAAGGAAAGTTTCCAAATTCAAGTTTCCCATCTCACAGTGACTTTGTTGCAGCAGAAACAGGAATAGTCCAGGGAGAGGAGCCAGAGATGTGAATTTTGATGGGATAACTTGGAGCATCTGTCTCATTGCCTCACTGGGAACTGCCTGTGGCTTTAAGGGAGGGGAACTAGTGGACTCAGGACCCATCTACATGGTTGCTCACCTGGATGCTTTCTCTGGGGGGGGGTCAGTTTGGGTAACCTAGCTTCCAGGAAGCCCAGGACCAATCCACACAAACCCCACCCTGAGTGTTTATTCAAGTCCCTCTTTTCACTTCTGTCTCTCCAGCAGGTCCTGGCACAGAGCAAATGTCTTGAAAATCTGAGGTCTGACTTGAATGTGTGATTTCAGTTTGTGTTGGTATAGGATGTTTTGTCTATTAGCTCGGTGCATGGTCCCAGCCAACAGGACTAGTTGCAGTATCCTAATTCACCAGGTTGGAGGCCGAGGTTGCAAAGGGTAGAGATCTAACAGGTTTCCCTGGTGTTGAAATCTCCTCGCTCTCTTGTGCTCCCAAGAAAAGCTTAGCTCATAGGAAGAAGCAAGAGCTATAGCTTTATACTTGGATGTTTGTGAGACCCAGAAATAAGATGCTATCTCAGAGGAATCTGTGGCTAAGATCCTTTGTGATCTTTCCAAGGAGAGGAATTGGGCATTTTAGGCCAGATCATCTGAGAGGGATGCTTTGTTGCATGATGCCTATAAAACCCTCTGGCCAAATAACTGAATACTCAGGCTGGAAAGAAGAGAGATGCTAGAATTTACATGGTTCTTATCTGTTGTCCATCTTTATCAAAATGCACAGTGGATAGTTCTAGCCAGCTAAGTCCAGTGTCTTCCAGTAAGTACAGAAGAAACAGTCCACAGGAAAGCTGTTCCTTCCCAAGAATCTGGAATTCAGGGTAGCTTCTTTCCCAAAGGGTTCTGTGGCTACAACTTGATTTGCAGTCTGCTATGAAGACGCTGCAGCCAGACCTCTGGCAAATTGGCCTTCTTTGCTCTCGATTCCTGGAAACTCTAGGAAGAGCTTGGCAAAACTTAGTCCTTTTGATGTTCCCTTCTCTCTAGTTTCCAAACATGGCCCGTAGCAAATGCCCATTTCACAGGCTGTTTCCTGGTTGCTAGCCTGCAAATGATACTGAGTTAGAATGACCACAGCCAAGTGACCACACAGGATATATTCCTACTGGGTCACCTAGATGACCACGAGGGACCAAGGAAACATCTGGTGCCTCTGATGTCAGCCATCAGCCAGATTGAGAAGGCATCCCCTCTTTTTTGTCCCAAGAGCCACCTGCCTCACAGCTGCTATGCTTACACTCAGGTAGAATTGTCACTCATTGTCAGCATCAGCAGGAGCAGATCCGTGGTTCTTCACATCCTGACAGTGAGGTCATGTCTTGGTGGCTCATGGTGCCTAGTCCTATCTACCACCTACAAACGTCTCGCCATAGAAGACAGGAATAAGAGAATAGAAAACCACATTCTCTTGTCTTCAAACCGTCAGATTCAGGCCTTGGTTATGATCCGATCCACCTGCCATGCTCTTGTTTTTACAGCTTTGTGAAGACTTTGAGCTGGAAGAATGTGTTCTTTCTTCTGCCTTATTTCTGACTGGCTGTAGCATCTTTTGTTCCTTCAGGGAACAAGTTAGGTACACAGGACTTGTTACTAAGTATGATGTTTATGTTGCTGGTGTGATGTTGATATTCTTTTTACTGAGACCAATTAGCGTGGCCTTGCCATAGTTTATTGGCCACATATGGCTCAGGATAGCTCTACATATAGCTCAAGGCAAAAATGTAAACTTAATTAAGACATCACACACACACACACACACACACACACACACCCTTTTTGTTGGTTTGTTTTGGTAAGCTGTATGGTTCTTAAGTGTGAACTTTGTAGATGACAGCATAGTACAGAGAAGCAAGAAGGTAGCGTACTTCTCCTGAGTGCTCGGGAGCGGCTAGTACTTAGGAAACAGTACCTGGCCTGGATTTGAAAGACAAAGGAGATATGAAAGACAGTTAGCAGTTCAGCATGGCTGTTAACAGACATTCATCTGCCACCTTGAGAGATGTAGGAGAGTCAAAGAAAGCCTTATCAACTTACAGGTACTTAAAAACCTCAGTGACTGTATCACACTGTTTTAGCTATTACACTTGGGACTGACTGCTTTGTAGCTCACTCAAGGAAACAGAGTTCACACTAATTAGGAAACAGAAGTACAGGGACTGCAGCTCCTTGTCTGCTGGTCCCCTCTTCTTATCTTTGGTGTGTTAGTCTGACTTCAACCAGCTTTTATCACCAGCATTACACTTTCTACCATGCAGATGATTTCACTGGCATTGTGCCACACAGCCAAGCGCCTGAATCTGGACACAAGGCAAGGTGCCCCATTCACTCAACCTCTTTGTACATGTGCAAGCAAGTGGGCCTAGCCTTGAACTGTCCTGCTCAGTGGATCTGCAACACTGCTTCTCAGACTCTCCTTACCAATCTTGAGCTCAGTAGTGATGCTCAAGTCCATAGTCCTTTGACTTGCTGCTTCTTAATACACGATGGGAAACAGAGACATCTGATTTTCCAGATTTTAAAAAGGCAAATTCGTTTTCAAACTGAAACCTTATAATGGCACGTGGCTTTATAAAGATGTATTGAGTTTTTTCAGTTGTTCATATTACCTTTTTTCTGGGGGGGGGGGGGGACAGTTGATTACTTCAGCCAGCTAGTGCACATAATTCATTCTCCTCACAGGAAAGCATTCTAGGGCCTCCAGGCTAGGACAGAGAAGCTCTCTGATACTAGCTTTTCTTCTAGATCATCACCGTCATTACAGACGCATCTAGCTATTCTATGAGGAATGGTTTGTTAATGTTTTATACCTCTCATGTTTTCACTTGGAAAGGAGTATAGAATTCAAGTGTTATAGCATGGCCATTTTTCCTATCCTAGAATTGAATAGGATAGAATTGTCATCCAGACAAACAGGCTGAGGTCTGACCCCTCATCAGTGCCAACAGTTTGTGGGTGTACAGTAAGGCCTTGCAGTTTAGAAATGATTCCAGTTAGGGTCTTTTCAATGTCACAGTGGTCACTATGGGTTGATGGTGGCAGAATGCTTGAACTCTGGTCCCGTGTTTTGCACAGTGCCCCTCTGGCATTTGTACTCTTGAAGGCCAGTCGATTTTAAGTGACTTGGAAGGCAACTGATGGAAGTTTAAAACTCAGAGATCATTTCAGGCATGGTGGCAACTCATGCCTGGAATCCCTGGACTTGAGAGGCTGAAACAGGAGAATTACCAAGAGTTTGAGGCTAGCCTGGACTATAGTTAATTCCGTACCAGCCTAGGCTACAGAATAGGACCATGTCTCCGACTGTGTCTCCAACCGTCTTCCCAACCCCAAATCAAAGCTCCCTTGAAGAGTACTCTCTGCTCTCATTCACCACCTGATCCTACTTCTCACCTTTGTATGTGAGAAAGCAGACACTCAAAGGGTAGCAAAGAAAGAGAGAGAAGAGAACAGAGGGAGGGGAGCCATAAACCCCTCTGAGTCCTTGGGGCGGCATCTTAATCTTTTCAGATTTAAGGTGATTGTTTTTTACATCTCTTTTAAATGAGCCCTGTTGGATGTAAAATAAGTTTTAAAACATATGTGAGAAGAAACTATGGTAGGTTTCCATGGAAGACTTTAAATCAAGTTCCACTCCAGAGGCTTTGAGGGAAACTGAGGTCTCAAGTGGGAAGAGACCACCCAGAAGTTGAACTCACCATGTTTTAATAATTACTTTCTTAATACTGGCTTGGCAGAAAGTCTTGCACTTGGAGTTTTGACTCCCTGGCTTCTGCACCCATCCTGCTGCCGAGGAGACTTTAACACAAATAGATCTGTTGGGACAATAGCTTGGTACTCATAGAAAAAGAATGCTCTTGGGGGCCAAGAGAACTGAAGGGTAGGATTTGGTGGTGATCCCCGGCAGCATTTGTGGACAACCACTTCAGTGTTTTAGGTCTTTTCTTTCTGCTGAGCTTTTTGTGTTGGGAATCTCAGGGTATGGCAGAGCCTTTCCACCAGGGGAGAGGGAGGCTGAGTACTACCTGGGGACCATTGCCCACCACCATATATGCTAGTCATGAGAATGGATGTAAAAACAACCAAACTGTCATTCCAGATATCTATGGGTCATGAAGAAAAGGAGAGATCAATACGTGTTTTCTTAAGTCTGCCATGGAGCTGTCCTACTGTCTGATTCGCTAAGATTTAACCAGGATGCTTTAGCATTAATCCAGTTTGCCTCCTGAGCTGAAGGCTCATGTTTCCTCTCCTTCTGTGCTAATATCAGGATTCCTCAGATTTCTGTACATGCTAAAGTGCATGCTTCAGAGTATTTCTGTAGTTCCATTTGACTCTTGAATGTTGTTCTTGTCTGTGTGTAGTATGTGTGTTTATAGGTATGTGAGTGTATATATGCTTGCAGGTGTGTCTGTGTTATATGTAGGTATGTGAGTGCATGCATGGGTGTGAATTTATGTGTCTATTGCATGTAGGTTATGCAGGTGTATGCGTGTGTGCATATGTGATGTGTGTTATATCTAGGTATGTGGGTGTATGCAAGTGCATGTCATATAGAGGTGTATGAGTATATGTGTGTGTTATATATAGGTTATGCATGTGTATGTGTTGTGTGCATGTATATGAGAGAGGGTGTGTGTGTAGATCAGAGCTCCATGTGCAGCTTGATTGCTCTGCTTACTAATTTTTGAGACAGGGTCTTTCATTGAACCTAGAGCTCAGCTTACCAATGTACTAGGCTGGGTTGCCAGAGAGACATGGGATCTACCTGTTCCCCTCCTTGCCTCCCGCACTGGGTTACATGAGCACCCGGCCCCAGTTTTATATAAGTGCTGGAGGGTCAAGCTTAGAACCCCATGCATATGCAACAGGTACTTAATGGATGCTATTCTTACCACCCACCTTGACTAGAATTGGTGTCCAATACTCATATAACCAGAGTCCTCTGTGTCTGTGATTTCAGGTTTGGGAAGAAATCTCGGCCTGCAATGTATGACGTGACTCCCATTGCCTATGAGGATTACAGCCCTGATGACAAACCCTTGGTCACACTGATTAAAACAAAAGATTTGTAATATTTTTTTTTTTTGGATTATTTTTCAAAAAAATATGGGATACTAAGATCGTTTAAATATTTTTAAGAAAATTAAAAACCTTAAGAGATGTAAAATGTTAGCTGCTCAAGAGTTTTCAGTAGACTATCGAGGAACTAATTTTCTGCAGCTTTTAGTTTGAAAAACAGTATTTTAAAAAACCAGAATTTGTGAAATCCGTAGACCATGTTTTAATGTACTTTCAGCTCTCAGCACTGTATTCTTCAACAAGTATGGGCTCTTTTGACAGTAGACCCACCACAAAACCCAGATGGACTTCTGTAGTTGTTACAGAATAAACCTTACGTAGGAAGAGTTTCTTTTGACGTGTGATGCCAGCTTCCAGAGTAGAGTTAGGAAAATAGAGTTTGATGCATAATTCAGTATAATCGTTACTTAATATGATGTGGCGTCCGAGATGTTTGCTTTGTGAAAAAAGAAAACTAGTTAAATTTATTATTCCTAACCCGAATGAAATTAGCCTCTGCCTTATTCTGTGCATGGGTAAGTAACTTGTTTTCTGCGCCGTTCTGTTGAACTCTGAGGAAATGTTGTTCTTTCCAGTTTGTTTTAGTGATTTTTTTTGTATCAGTCCTTGAACTTGACCTTGTAAACATAAACAGGGAAAGGGTCTAGGGAGGCAAATGCTGATCAGTTTCAACCTATAGTTTTTCCTTTAAAAGTCAAGTATCTTTCTTTTAAATTGTGAGTGGATTAAATTACATTGCAGGTGTTTCTTGCTAAGAGGTAGTGACATGTAAGAGGTGCCAGTCCCTTCTGTAGTGTTTCTTATAGTGCACATTTATTTATACCCAAGACAATTTTTGTGGCTGTATTTGATTGATATGTGCTTCTCATGATTCTTGCTAATTTCAAAGAATATTGAATAAACGTTAGCAGGTCGAGGATTTACTTGTCTCATTCTTTAAAAAGCTAACATAAAATGCTTCAGATATGATACTGCTCGTCAACCCACCCAACTGCTTATGACATTTAAGAATTCTGAGTGATAGCTCACGGTTTGAGTGTGTCTCTGGGAGGTTTGTGTGTTAAAGGTGTGATCCCCAAAGGTGGGACCTTTAAGAGCGTAAGTCTTGGAACGAGGTCTTTAAGTCATTTGGGGCTGCCTTTGAAAGGGACTAAGGTAGCTCCTTCCATGAGAACCCATTATGAGGCAGCTCGGGTCCTAAATGGTTTCCTGGATTCCGTTATGACACAATGACTCCTACCCTCAAGGCACCAACCAGCAGGATTCCTTCACAGAATGCTACCTGATCTTGGAATGTAAGCCTATAGAATTCTGGGTTAATTTGGTTCCTCTTTCTTTATAAAACTAGCTTACATCGGATATTTTGTTTCAGGACTAACACAAGGTCTCTATAGCTTCCAGGACCATTTCCTGAACTCTGACTGTCTATAGCTTCCTGATGGAGAGTGCTGGTTGTCAACATGAAGAGTGGGCAAGAATCAGAGAAATTCTTGTCGGAGCCATGAATCTACTCATGAGATACAGATTGTATCGATGTTGAGGTACAAGATATCCAGGGATGTGCCCATTCGTAGTGGGCAGGACCTTAGCCTCAAGAAATGTCCTGCTGCTCTCCTGTGTAGGTGGAATAAAATTGCCTCGAGAACAGCTTTCTGTCCTTGTCCTGTAAGCCTAAAGGCAGTTCAGAGTCTCTGTGTACCCCGTTTCACTTTTATCCAAACCCTGCATTGAAGTCCTACTATCATTTTGGGAATTGCATCTTTAACTTCACATGAAACCATTTGGTAAGGCCAAAAGATGTCTAGAAATCAGGCGCTAGGGCAGGCATTAAGGAAAAAATAATTTCAGATGCTGCTCCATCCCTCTCTGCCCTCAGAACATCTGTCTCTAATCTAACAAGTGACATAGCCGTACACCTACACTCTGATTATTAAACAGCGCAGCACAATATGCTAATATTTTAAGTGTTTGGAAATAAAGAATAAAATATTAACTCGGTTAGTTACATAACTGCTGGAAACACACAACAGAATTGTTTCACATAAAGACACCTTGATGGAGGACAGGAGAGGGTCTGGCAATGCTGGCTCAATACAACTCCATTTCTGTTTATTTCCCCTTGGCGTTCCAGGCAGTGTCTACAAGGCTGCATGTCCTCTCAGATCATTTCCACCCTCAGTGATTTTTAAAATCCCCTTTCTCCTCTTCTTCCTCCTCCTCCCCCTCCTCTTCCTCCCCCTTCCCCTCCTCTCCTTCTCCTCTTCCCCCTCTTCCTCCACTTCTTCTTCCTTCCACATATATGTGTGGTGTGGGTATATATATGTGTGTGTTGTGTGTAGGTGCGTGCCTGTGTATGTGGAGGACACAGAAAGCTATCTGCTATCCGACTCTACCATCACCCCCCCCCCCCCCTTATCCTCTTGAGACAAGTTCAAGTTCTGGAGCTCACTAATCCTTTGGCCAGGTTGGCCAGCCTGCAAGCCCCAGAGATCCACGTGTTATCCCTTCTCGAAGCACTGGCCTTATGGGAAAGTGAGACTCTACCTAGCTTTTACCTGGTTGCTAGGCATCCAAACTCAGGTTCCCACACTGGAGCAGTAAGGGCTTTTACCCACTGACCCATCTCCCCACCCATGATGCATAATTACCTCATTGAGCACGAGTTTCGGGTTAGGCAGATATAAACAACAAGTGCCACATGAAAGGTTCCTAGCTTCCAAGTTTGGTTTAGTTCACAGCAGACCTTCATCTAGTAAGAAAATACATATATAATTACCCATCCAAGAACACACTGAAGGGAAGATGAACTATGATCTGTGGCAATGTATTTATAGCAGAGTAGATTAGCACTTTCTTTAATCATTTACTTGATAATGGCCTTGGGAGAGTAACCCATGTGCTTAAACATCACAAGGTGGAAAAAAGATTTTGATAATGATGGGATCGTGGATTGCATGTATGTGCTTCCCACCCTCAGGATATGTGAAACATTCAGCATGCCTTTTGTTACTATGGTTGCTGATGCTCTTATTTTTAGATGTGGATGTTTCACAAAGTAGGTTAACATGCCCTTTCTGATAGTAAGTGCTTATGGCCCACAGTGTGTCATGATGGACTCATAGTGCTGCAGCAGGGAGCATCTTCTCCAACGTGTCAAATCTTCCACAACCATGCTGATGTTGTTACTGTATTACACAGGAAGTCAGCATTTGATAAGCAAGACTTACTGCACTCCAGACCGCAGGAGCCTGCAATGGCTTCTGACTTTGTGGACTTGAATTAACTTTATTCATGAGCTTCCATGAGACTTTATGTACAGGCATAGCTATAGTGTACAAATGATGTAGTCCTGTCTCCACAAGGCTGTGTGAACAGGCATAGCTACAGTCTATAAATGGTGCAGCCTGTCTCCAGCACACTGGGAAGGGCTTTCCTAAGCTCCCCTTTCTTTCAATGAAGTGGCACCTAAGTCAGAACCGGAATAAGGGGAAGAGCTTACTCAGGTGAAAGGTAGGGAAGATGTGTGAAGCCTCAGATGAGTTCACATTCTCTGAGGAGCTGAAGGACAGAGTCAGGTTGTAGCAGCAATGGTGATCACAGACAGACACAGCTGCATAAACATCAACTTCTATGTATGTGTCAGCCCAAGAACAAGAAAGGCATGTTTTAGAAAGTCCTGTACAAAACTATTTACAGTTATTTTATTTACAATGGTCCCCCAGATGCTGCAAAGCCACTTAAAAGTAAAACAGAGCTTTTGGGACACACGGAAATGCATCTGCATCCTGCAGGTGTGAACATCTAGCAGACCTCACCAGGGGAGGGAGAGATGAGTCCATTCCTGTGAAATTCCAGACGGGGGGGGGGGGGGACCCAAATCATCCTGATAAAAATCCAAATAGCAATTGCCTCTGGATACAGAAGATGGGAGTGGGGGAGAACTGGGGAAGGTTCCTGTAGGAAGTGCCTCGTGGGTGGAAATAGTCGACACTGGAATTTTAGTGACAGTAAGAATCAAAAATACACTTGCCAATGCCGTCCAAAGATAGATGTGAGATCTAAATAAATATTGAAACACCAAGAAAGCTTATAAAGATATGACCAGCAAGAAAAGTCGATGTAGACAGTGGGTGGGAGTGAAGAGGGGAAAGTGGGTCGAGGCAGAGGATTGTGGGTAGGATTGAAGATAGAAGTAGGTTGAGGCAGAGGACATCTAGAGGGTGATCCAGCTAGGAAGAGGGATCTGTCTCATGCTGGAGGAAGGAGGGCCACCATGCAGGGCTTTGGCCAGAAATGGGGCTGAGCAAATGGGTTAGTGAGTAAAGAGTAGCATGGCTTTGGAAATCTGAGTTTACCAAGTAGCACAGATGCAGTGGTCTGTGTATGTATGGCCCTAGTATTCTCCTATGAGGAGAGATGGGAGACAGAGGCAGGAGAATCACTGGAAGCTCATGGGTCAGTAAGCCTGGCCTATGAACCTGGGGCTCCGTCCACTGCCCTCCCTGTGTGCACTGTGACAGGTGCATTCCTGCTCTCTGTCTCTCTGTCTCTGTCTCTGTCTCTGTCTCTAACACACACAGATGCACATGTGAACACACACACACACACACACACACACACACACACATGAGATTGACTAGGATACCTGGGGCATCTCAGTTGCTGGTGTGAGAAGCATTCTGGTTTTAGAGTGTAAGTTTCCCAGTGAATTTCCACATTGATTACTTACATTTTCTAATCTGCAGATTAAAATTTCTCCCACAAACACATTTCCTGACTGTGGTGGGGCAGGGGAGGCCAACAGACAGTCAGTTGTCATTTTCCTGCTGGCTTCATTGAAAACTTCAAAATGCTAAAGAGAATGTTCACAAAATTGAAATCCTTTTCTTATTAAACTACCCTGTGTGGAAAACACTCTATGGGCAAATTATCTTTTAATAAGGCAATTTCCTGCTTTTTCAACCCAAAAGGCCCCTGAACAATTTGAAATTCAAATATTGTGGTTTCCTTATACTGAAGCCAAGCACAGCTTGCAAGCTTTCTGAAATGTGGCTCCCACTGGGAATTTCAAGTTAACTCAGGAGGGAGTGCTCTTTCTCACACAGAAGCTTCTGTGGAGTCCTGGTGCAAAGCCTGTGAAGCACACAAGGGGGTCCTTGGACCAGCTAGTTTGAGGCAGACTTACCCTCAGCACACATGTCCATGTGTCTTACTGCTTACAAAGACAGACATTCTGTCTCTGTCTGTCTTTCTGTTTCTCTTGCTCTCTCTCTCTCTCTCTCTCTCTCTCTCACACACACACACACACACACACACACACACACTCAGCACTTTGGCAGGACCATTCTTTGTTGGAGACTGTCTTATACCTTGCAGAGTAATGTACATCACTCAGCTCTTACCCCTGGTTACCAGCAGAACCTCCCAGTTAAGGAAACCAACACCCACTCCAGAGATTGTCAAGTAGCCTCTGGATAGCAAATCACATCTGAGTGAGAGCCACACAGCAGGCACACTATCCTTCCCTTGGAGTCTTTTCCTGTTGTCCGTCTGTCCGCTCATTCAGTTTCATTTATTCAATTTTACCCTTTCAGACCACAAATCTACCTGGAACCCTGTTGTGTATGCCTCCTGGGTGGATTCTCAAATGCCCCTCCCCCACCAACTTGTGGTGTAGGTATAGATGCTAGCAGTGTGCTACTAACCTTGAAGTGTTGGGCTCTGAAAAACATCTTGTTTCATCACGATTTAGAGTGATTCAAGGTTTTCTTTTCGAGAGCCTGCCATGCACTTACTGTTTTAATAAAGATTCTCCACATCTGTTAAAGCCAGCTTGGTCCTGGATGAAGTTCTAAGAGGTTTGCACAAATCCCATCTTTTAATCCAACGACCCTTTGAGATAGGAATCTTTATTACTGCCTGTCTTAAGCAAGGCAACTAGGAGCTAGAGAGTTGCCTTGCTAGAGAGTCCCAAGGCCCCACAGTTTTAAAGATGAGCAACCATTTTAGAGCTCTCTTTCTAGTCACCATCTACCTACCCATCCACCCAGGAGTGTTCGGCCTTTGATTTTACATTGTGCCATTGCCATTTCCAAATATCTTGGAAACTACACAAATTAGTTTAAACTATCAACTTGACCCAATCTAGACTTACCTGAGAAGGAAGTCTTAACTGAGAAATTATGTCGATCAGATTGAGCTGTGGACAGGCCTGTGGCGAATTGTCTTGATTGTCGAGGTGGGACTACTCACCCTGGTTATGAGTAGTACCTTCTCATGGGCAGGGCTCTGAATTGAAGAAGAGTGAAGAAAACTAGCTGAGCAACAGAAGCAGCAGCAAGCAGACAGTGTGGGTGCATAGGTTTTCTCTGCTCTTAACTGTCTCAGGCACCTGCCTCTGTGCCTTCCCCTGCAGTGATGGCTTGTAACTTGGAGTTTTAAGTCAAATAAACCCTGTCCTCCTCTAAGTTGCTTTTGGTAGGGACATTTTATCACAGTAACAAAAATGAAAGTAGAACAGGTGCATTCATAGCTATGCTGGGAATCCTGGCCCTCCCTAAATGTGTCATGCAGTAAATATTCATGGAATACCTACTATATGCCAGCCAGCCAGCCAATGAAGCTTTGCTGTGTGGGGGCTATTGGAGACAGCTGATGGGCTAGGAATTGCCCACAGCCATGGATGGATGTCATACTTTGCCCAGGAGAACGGCTCTGCATCTCTGAATAGCGCTGGGTACAGAGGAAGAAGCCCTGCTGAGTCTCAGATGACAAGACAGTAAGATTAACTCTGGATTTCTAGTGCCAGTTGTGTGTGCAGAAGACACTTTCTATGAGCTAGTAGAACCTTCCATACTGACTTTGCTTAACTGTTGAGATGTTTGGAATCCTGTTGTTCAACCCTCCCTTTGGATATCAGCTAGGGGAGACCTAGGAAGAGGAAATGGTCACTTTGCTAAGACTTGTGGGACATGATGTGATTAAAAGCCACCGAGAGACTCATGAGCTGGAAGGAGTGATGCCACATCTCCTGGCACACGGTTCACATCCTGTAAGGCACTCATTTCCCTTCCCTGGTCTTCATTGGCTACACAGAGGTCTTCGGAGTGCCCGGAAGACAGAGGTAGGACAGAGGAAGTGGCTAAGGTGGCTGAAGAGATGCTTTAGCTCTGTTGTTTACTATTTGAACACAGTAGGATGCAACTCACTGTTTCTCAGGAGCATCAGCTCAGAACTCAGGGGATTCAGGCAGAAAACTTTTGACACAGGGCAGAATTCATGCTCAAAGCCCCCTCCCCAAACTAGAAGAGTAGGGACATGACTCGTAGGCTTTGCTCTTGACCTGAGTTTTAAGACTTGCTGAGAATGGGTTTTCATTAGTTCTCAAATCAATTTCTCCAAAGCTGCAACAGATACAACATGATGACATAATAGAATAAATATCATAATATATGTAGTTTCCACAGTAGAATAAGTAACACAATAGCTTTGAATATGGAATTTGTTATTCTGGAGGTGGTGGGCATGGCACTAGAAAGTTGGTGGTTGGCATCCATGTTGGTGGTTACTTTGCAAGACTTTGCTTTTCAGGTTTGGGGCTAGGAGGGTTCATTTTTCCTGGATTAAATGGTTGGATCTCTGCTATAAGATTTGGGATTCCACATCCCACTTTGGAGTAGCTTATTGCAGGAAATCTCCCCTCAGCATAGGCAGAAACAATTCCCAGTTGTTATTTTTGAAGGAAGACCCATCCCTCAGATGCTTTGAGATCGAGACATGGTCTGCTTATCCTCTTCTGTTTGGACAGAAGACTTACCTGGCTGGACCCCATGAATGATTCCTCTGAGGGGAAACCACGTCTCTCAGCCTCATTCTACTCACAGGAGTTCTCTGTTACTTGCTGAGTAATGTTATCTAACATTCTTTTCGGAGTTTTTCTCCCCTGTTGCACTTGGGTGTTTTAAAAGCCTATCTAAGCTCTTCTGGGCCTTTTTCTTTTATCCAGTACCTTTATTTCTGCTGTCCAAACCAGTATTTTTACCCTAGCCGAGTTCTTCTCTGTGACTCACTAGCCTGGGACCGAGCAGGTTCTAGGACATTTCTCACCGGACAGTGAGTTCTGAGACATCTATTCCGACTTTCTTCTGAGCCCTGCTTTGTTCTGACAGTTTAGAGTGGCTGCAATTTATTCAAGTTGGCTGTCTGAAATAGACTATGTGGGGAGGGGTGTGTTGCAGTTTTGGGGTATCTGCAGGGAGGAGGCCGTAGAAGTTAGGATGTGGAAGAGCCAGGCACTGCTTTCTATGTGCTGAAGGCTGCAGCTCATGTTGTGAGCAGGGCCTTTAAGTCAATGAGAGGAAGAAAGCAGTTAAACATAGTTGTCAGTTAACTGTGTTGTTATACTGGACGTTGCCTATAAAAACCCCATTTGGTGCTGTCAAACACTAGCAATAGAATCTACGCTGGATTCTCTGCCCTCAGGGATTGGGTGCGGCCCTCACTGTGTTCTCAAAGCGCCACTCACCCCACCCTCCATGAGGAACCTGCAAGCGCCTGAAACAAAGTTTGGTAAATTAAAAACATATTTGCAACCCAGTTACACGTGTGAATCTGGCTATAACGGAAATTAGCCTCTAACTCCAGGTTCCAAAGTTTTAATCTACTGATTGTATATTTAATTAAGTTATATTAAAAACAAATCTTGTGGGCTGGAGAGATGGCTCAGCTGCTAAGAGCACTGGCTGCTCTTTCAGAGGACTCAAGTGGGGCTTCTAGAACCCACATGTCAGCTTACAAGTATCTGTAATTCCAGGGCTAGGGAATCTGACACCCTTGTCTGCCCTCTGTGAGCACCAGGTATGTATATGATAACATAGAAAAACATGCAGGCAAAACACTCATACATATAGATTTTAAAAATTTTTTAAAAAATTACCGAAGCAAATAATTTCTGTTCAAAATGTTCTCCTGGTGAAATAACTAATTTGGGATTCTTTCTATGAAAATCAGCAGAGGAGCCAGCAGGATCAGGGCTGCTTTCTCTGGTTACCCTCTGTCACAGGCTTTGGGAAGTCTCTCAGATGACTGTCATCTAGTTCACCATTCTGAACCCTGGAAGACATGGGGGGCTTCTGCAATCAGGGACTGTTCTCTCACTGGCTTTGTTTGTGCCTTGCCCTGGGACTAAGTTCAGCTGTGGCTGTGGCTCAGGGGGTGACATGTCACTGGTCTGTGGGAGGTGCTAGGGGTGAGCATGTTTCTGGTCTGTGGGAGGTGCTAGGTTCCATCCTCACCACACTTGCTCTCCTGCCTTTGCCTCACAGAGTACAGTAGCTCCTTTTTCTTGGCCCTTCCCCTGATACCTGGCAGGACATAGTCCAGGAGAGAGAGACCCTCCTCTCCTGATGCATGCAAGAGAGCAATGATAAAACCCTGGCATACAGACAGGGCTTCGTCAACAAGTATTCCCAACCTTCAGTGGCTCAGTGGGCTGGAGGCTGCTCCGAGTTGTCCAGTACAAAGCTGACCATTGAGGGACTTTGTCTTAGTCAGTGGCTCTAACTTGTGTGGATTACTACTTTCCTCAAGGTATTGACCACCTCCCTTCAAATTTATATCATTCCAAAACATTACATACTATAACAACATAAACTATATTTAGCATGTGCTTCTAAGTCCAACCATGGAAAGCTTGGAATTTGCTTTGGCACTCCATTTATCCTGTGTGGCCACCTGATGGTCTTCTGGACATTTGTCTATCTATTCCCAATAAAGACCACGGATCTCTAGTGGCCAATAAAATCTCCTCTGCTTGTCTTAGAGTACATGTACGTATTCCACCATGCAATGAGGCCAGCAAGTCCTACTCTGCTCACACGAAGATCCCTAGGGTCAGACTTTGAACTGACATGGAGTAGACAGATGGTGACAGAACAAGAGGCAATTGACTCTCCAGGAGCTACATTTGAGTGCTCTCTAACATTTGAGTGCTGTGTCAACAGGTGGACAGTAAAGGGACTTTCCAATGTCCCACCCTCATTAGTGAGAGCCTAGTGCCCACCTCTGGGTACCTATCTTTGCCAGTTTCAGTGCTTCCTAAGCCAGCTGTCTAGATGTGACTTTGTTGGGAGGGTATATCAAGTCTGCCCATGGAGTTATCTTCCATGTTTCTTATCATCAGCCCTTCCTATCTCTTTCCCCAGATGCCAAAACACTCTCTCATCTCACTTCAGACAACAAACCTTCCTCCCGGGAGGCTTTCCTTCTCTTCCCATCCTTTAGATTGGTGCTAAGAGTTTCAAGGACAGCATCTTCTCCTTCATCTGCTGCACACGTTGGCCCAGTGTCAAGCTCAGATCACACTGGAATGTGTCAAGGAATACCTCTTGAATGACTCCCATGGGTAGCAAGAGGGTAAAGAAGAGCATATGTACCCCAGAGAGTTCACCCCCTGTCTCATCCACCCTCCAGGGTGGCCTGGCACTGTGACACTGTTCCTGCTGGCCAGATGGTGTCCTCATCCAGGGAGGCCTTGTGGGTGGGTGGATGCCACATGAGTCACTGGCCACAGATTGCTGCCAGCAAGCTCAGGCAGCCTCATGAACTGGGCTGTTTGCCTCAGGAAGGATCTTGTGGCTTCCAAGGTTCTGAGAGGACCTCAGTGAAGAAACAGAATTTCATAGTCTTATTCTCAGAGGCAATGAGTGTCTTCAAGATCTTTCTAGATTGGAATTAGTCATGTGGCTAGGAGGGAGACATTAGAAGAGAGTGAGCTTTACGTATGTTTGTGTGTGTGTGGGGGGTGGAGGGCTAAGGAGGAGGCAGAACACTCTGTAACTAGTACAGAAGAGGGATGGCAGGAGTTGGCCAGCTCTCTGAGCTGGTAGCCTGAGATACCCAGCTACTTCCAATTCCTTCACATGGACTCTTATACATGTCCTAGCCTCTACTTTACCCTCTTCTCACCCACTCATTGCCTTTCTTGGCTGTGTTGTGTTGTTTAAATGAGAGTCTGTGTTGAATAAGGCAGAGCAGAGCCTACCTTGGTTTCCCATGGCTACCAGTTTTATGGGTAGAAATCTGAAGGAAATGGTAACCAAATAGGAAAATGCATGCTGGGAAAAGACCTGTTTGTGGAACTGTTTGGTTGGATTACACGGACGTTAATACTTGGGTGACCAGGCCAGCAGCACACAGCAATCCCACCTGGTACTAAGTTAGTCATTTGTAAACCACAGATAACTTTAGATGTTTTGACTTTGGGCAGGCAGATCTATGGAACGTTCCCTTGGTGTGGCCATGGCCACTGATGCAATCAAGCTTCCAGCCTGTAGCTGATTTCCTGGGACTTTGCAGTGGTGGCCACTTGTTCATATTTTCTCTGCTACCCTGGCCTTTCTGTCTGGGAAGGAAACTAGGTCCCAGGTCTGGCTTTTCTCTTTTTACCCTTTTAATGTTGCTCCCACTAACATGGAGTGTTTTGCCTCTTGTTTGGTTGTTGTATTTTTAATCCCTAGAGAGTTGAGACTGAGGGCTTTTCATCGTGCTAGTCACCAGGTCTTTGAGACATGAAGTTGGTTGGAAGGATAATATCAATTGTAGTACATACTATCGACTGTGTTCAGAAGATGCCCGGTTCATTGTGGTGGGAAATAGATGTTTAGATGAAAGAATTTAGTTCTGCTGGGAATACTTAAGTCATTGCCAGGCTCTGGTTGAAGGTCCAACTGTTTACTGTGTCTACAATATACTAAATTGTATGAAAAAATGCTACCAGCCATGAGGTTTATAATGCAGCACACTGGGACCCACAGATATCCACTTGCTTCATTCCCATTTCAGTTAATATCATATTATTTCCCTCTGTTGAGAAAAGTCTCAGGAGTTAAACCTCATTGACATGAATATGGCATCCGCCTCATTTCCACATACTGTCTTTTACCAGACACCTTTGGGATCAAGGGCTATTCACTTATATTAATTATTTTAAAATATTTTTATTTTATATGTATGGGATTTTTGTTGCCTGCATATATGTATGTGTCCCATATGCATGCCTGGTTCTCATGAGGACCAAAAGTGGTCATCTGATAGATGGCTGTAAATAAAGCTGCCATGCAGGTGCTGGCACTGAACCTGTGTTCTCTCAAGAGGAGCCAGTGTTCTTAATTGCTGAGCTCCTATATCAGTTACTTCAATTGTCATTGACAAAATACATGATAAAAACAAAGGAGGAAGGATTACTTTGCTCTCAGTTTGGAGGTTCAGTCCATCACAGAAGGGAAGGCATGGTGGAAGAGCTTACATCATGGCAGAGAAGAAATTAGGGGAGGGTACCAGTGCTTGCCTCTCCTCTGCCTTTTATTCCTTCAAGATACCAAGCCAATGGGATGATGTTACCTACATTCCGGGATGATGTTTTCTCTCAACTAATCATCTCTAGAAACATTCTTTTAGACACATCTAGAGGTATGACACAATCCCCTCTGTGATCCTAAATCAATTTTACGATGGAAGCTAACTATCACAAGGCAAGTTGCTCTCACCATTAATTTTACACCTAAGTACACCACTTTTAATCATAATATAGAAATATTATAAATCTCTGGATTTGTAAAACTCCCACATCTACCTCATAGAGTGTATATAGTCCAGATCCATGAATCTAAAATATTTTTAAGAGTTACAATGCCACTTAAAAGCCAAAGTTCAAAGTCTCTACTGATGCCTGTAGGCTTATATTTTTATACCCCCCTTTAAATAAGGACACTTAAATGCTCTAACCTCCTCCTAGCCCACCACCCACCAGAGGTAATGGAAAGGAAAGGTTAGTAGGGCAAAGGGGGATGCAGACCTGTTTAAAAATAGGTTTTTGGAGCGAATTCAATCTGTATTGTCAGGATACCAGCAGTTTAGTTCACATGAATCAGCAGCGGCAGCTTGATTTACTCACAAACACCATTTATGAATCAGCAACGGCAGTTTTATTCAGAAGAAACCGAGAGGCTCTGTCAATCAGCCTGAGTCCAAGGAATCGTTCAGAAGCCACCTTAACACTACCAGAAGTTTTGGGTGGTGTTTGTTTGTTTGTTTGTTTTAATGAAGTTACAACAATGACCAGCAAAGGATGGGAAGACAAACTAATAATACAAAGCATCATCAGTGACGATGACCAGCAAAGAATGGCAAGGCTGAACCAATACTACGCAGTAGTGTCATCTGTCTGTTGGGTTACATTTATACCCCTTTCAAATATCACGTGTTTTTTCAAGCGTCCACTCTAGCAAGACATCACATGCCCCTTTTCAGGCAGCTTCCAGAAAAACACCCTGTGTGTGTTCTCAGGAAAACATTCTCCCCATGTCTGCTTCAGCAAGAACATCTTCTCATAAGACACTTTCTAGAAAAATACCACATAACACAACTGAGTCTCCAAAGAAACCAGAAATTTCCACTTGAAGCTATCAACTCCTGTAAAATCAAAAACATTACATATTTTAAACATAAAATGGCACAGAGTGAACACTCTTACCTCAAAAGAGAGGAATAGAGTTATAGAAAGAAAGGATGGGATTGAAGAAAAACTGAAACCCAATAGAGTAAAGAAATGTTGTGGTTCCATTTCTGGTATCTGAGGCATATTGTAGTTTGGTCTGCTCCTGAGCAGGCTTGGGAAACCCACCCCTAACACTTCATTATTTGCAGTCCACAGAGCCATGGACTTACCCTTGGGGGTCTACATAACCTCTCTCCTGGGATGGCTCTGCTAATCATCTCAATTTTCCTCAGCAGACTTCTGAATGTAGCTGAATCTGGGACATAATTTCTCTCGGTGATCCTGCCCAAACAGGATGATCTGAAAGGTCTTCCTCAAGGGGAAGTTCTTCTACTGAACTTACTACCTTACACTCTGTAGCCTGTGGGGTCTCGGAAATTTCCCATGGTCCCAGTGCAAAGTGGTTGGCTTTTTAAAAAAGGGTATGGCTTAACAGCCTTACTTATTCACTTCAACTTTCAACTTGCTCCTTTGTTGGTCCGGCTGCACCTTTTTTTGAACCCTTCTTATGCCTTTTGTTCCTAAGTCACATCGTAAACCTGGTTAAGAGCACCAGCAATAACCATGCTTGAGCTTAACTGCAAAACTACCTAAAGTTTCTTCTACCACATTAGTCATTCCATTACCTTTATACTTAACCATCCCCAATGTTTCAATATGTAAGTGAAATGTACACAGATAATTTGCCAGAATATATCAGAAAGAGCTGCTAGACAATTGATCAATAGTCCTTGTTCCCAAGTGTAATCTTTGCTGTTTGCATGTGTATTGGTGCTTTGGTCTTCTGCATTTAGAATCCCCCATTAAGGTCTGTTTGGAGCATTTAGAACTTCTCTAGCTTGTATCTACAAACTCCACCACATTCCTTCTTCAAGCCAGCCGCAAAGGCCTAAGAGCTTCACAATCAGGTAATTCCAGCAAAGACCCTACTTGGTTATTACCAGCTTTTACATTAGTTCCTTCTATCAAGACTGTAACCAAATATGTGAGAGAAAGAACTTAAGGATGAAGTGTTTACTTTGCTGATGGTTTCAAAGAGTTTGGTCCATTGTGGTAAAGAATGTGAGGATAAATGGTTCATATCATGGAGGGGGACAGGCAAAGAAAGAGGAAGAATGTTAGTGCCTACCCCAATTCCTACCAGACTCAAGCCCATGGGATGATGCTCCCCATACTCAGGTGTCTCTTTCCCTTTCTGTTAATCAGCACTGGAAACATCCTCATAGATACACTGAGAGGTTGGCCTCACTAATCTCCCAGGTGACATCATGTATCACTGATAAACTAACCTTGAAGGAGCAACTTTTTAAAAACCTTTATTTTTTCTCATACGTTACATCCACCCCACCCTCAGTCTCCTCTCCCTCCACTCCTTCCTGTCCTTCATTCTAACACTCCTCTCCTCCCCCTCCACTCCTTCCTGTCCTTCATTCTAACACTCCTCTCCCCCAGATCAACTCCTCCTCTGTTTCTCTTGAAGGAGCATCTTGATCTTGAAGTTCTGCTTGGGGCCCCTTGTATCCAAAGACTTTCTCTGAAGCCCTGTTCTTAGACTCGGCTATTGATGGGGAAGTGAAGTGAAGGAGATAAAATTCAGAACAAATATGAATTTAGACAAAGAACAAATAAATCCTTTCATAGTATATCTTATGAAATATTTAGGGTATACTTATACTAAACAATGTATTAGTTGTTATGTAAAATTCCAATTTAACTGAGCCGCCTACATTTTATTTTCTGGATCTGGAAGTCGTAGGTTTGACACTGGAATTATCTGGAAGATTAAAATGCAAAACCATCTAGGGATCCCCCAGGGATGTCTGGATGACTCCCAGGGGATGAAGAGTCCCGTTTCTTTGGGTGAGGGTGGCAAGTGTTTATAAACAGCAAATATCTATGTGTTTTTGCTCAGCTACAGTTCTAACCCAGGCATGGACTGTCACCTATGGATTGTTCTGCTTTTAGGTAGACTGAGCCTGAATTAGGTCTATTGTTCATACTCCAAACGTTTCTCTGACAGACATAACTCCCAACTCTTATGCCATCTTGTGCCTGCACAACCCTTCCCAGTCTGTGCCCAGTGATTCAAGATTATGCCTGCCAGTTGTCTGCATTCCTCTTGGAGCTATGGTGACTCTGTGCTTGCGCTAGAATACTGGTAAGGAGCTTGCATGATCTGACCATACATGCTAAGGAATAATAATGATAAAAATCTTTACAGAGTTTAGTCTGGTCAATTAGGAAACTGGCTCCACCAGGGAACTGCTAGGGCTTACTGAATTGTAAATAATATCAAACAGACCTCTTCTGACAGTTTCCAAAATAATTTGACATAGCCTGCTCAGTATGAGGAAATTCTAGTGGAGGGCAAAGCAAACTCAATTGGTTTTGATAAACATTTCCCCAACTTTCAGGTTGGCAAAAGCCCCACTGGCTTTCTCTAGGACTTTACAACATCCTTAAAAACAGCCTTGTGGAGAGGGTGAGGATGTAAGTCAGAACAAGTAGAAACTGAGTCTGAAAGCCTGACACCCAACTGAATTTAGACCTGTGGGGTCCCTGGATATAAAAAGGAGTAATAACAGGAGCCAAGGACTGTATCCTTGAGCATCATTGAAACCAACTCCACACTTACCCAATGGCCTGTTTAATTTCTTGATTGCAGGGTGACACAGTCCAGAAGGAGCCACTGTGGCTGCAAGGATCATTACCAGCTCATAGAGTTAAAACACAAGCAAGCCTCTTTAGCAGAATGAAGGATGAAGTATTTCTCTGCTCTTGGTTGAGGAAGGCAATGGTAACCCTGAGTGACCTAGCAAGGCTGCTGCTGGTGGTCTGACAAAGATGAATGGGAAGGTCAATTCTGCTTTTGATGAGACCTGGTGAGGTGATGTCTGCAGTTTTTCAAGGTCATAATTAAATATGGTGCCCTTGCCAGAAACCAACATACAAACACAACTACAGAAGAAACACAGGTCTTAGGAATGGCTTGTCTTGTTGACACATGAACAGCTGAATGAACCTCCACATGGAGAAAGAAACCATGTTCTCTGATCCTGCGATGCTTATTTTTAACTCACAGTATCTGATCTGAATGCTGTTCAATTAAAATAAACTACTCTTTTACTCTCAAAAACTGCTATCTTCCCCATCACCAACGTAGATATCACATTACAGTTTATCACTTAGGAATGAGCCACACTCCGAGGTACAAGAGGAAAGCTCTAAGAAGTCAAGAGAAAGGAGAGAAAATGAGTCAAGAAGAGACAGTTTTAGTTACTTGTCTGTGGCTATGATAGACACTCTGACCAAGAGCAACTTGGGGAGGAAGGGGATCATTTGGCTTAACTTCTAGGTAACAGTCCATCATTGGAGGGAGTCAGGGTATGGAGTGAGGAAAGCTGCTTACTGGCTTGCTTGCCAGCTCATGCTCACCTGCTTGCCTGCCTCCTTCCTTCCTTCCTTCCTTCCCTCCTTCCTTCCTTCCTTCTTTCCTTCCTTCCTTCCTTCCTTCCTCCCTTCCTTCCTTCTTTTGTGTTTTTCTCCCTTCTTTCCTTCCTCTTTCTTTCTTTCTAAAAAATTCACTTAGTTCTCTCTCTGTGTGTTGTCTGTATATATGTCTGTGCACCATGTGCATTCCTGATATCCTCAGAAGTCAGAAGAGGGTATAAGATCCTCTGGACCTGCAGTTACAGCTGACTGAGAGCCTCCACTGAGACAGGGAATCAAACTATGTCTTCTGGAAGAGCAGCCAGTGCCTTTAATTACCAAAACATCTCTCTGGTCCTTTTCTATCATTCTCCCATTACAGATGCCACTGAAGTCAACATGGCTGGTTGTCTTCCTGTGTCCAACATCACACTGTGAAGTCCTTTGATGAAGGCGAGTGTCTCTCTTGGTAGCCACAGACTTTGGTATACAGAAGGAGTGTCATTCAGTTAGCTACATGGGATTGAATGTAGCTATTCATTGCTTAGGGGAAGGCAGGTATATTAGGAAACTGAGGAAACACAGAATATGGTGCTCAGGAAGGGTAGTCAGCCCTATGGGCAGGTCAGTGAGAATGCCTCATATTAGGGATGGCTAGAGATGCTTCAACTTACAGCAATTTTCTCCAAAAGGCTCCTCTCCCTGAACATGAGATTAATGACTGTTAATGACAGTAAATATAATTATCTAATGATATTCATTAGTATTTGAAATATTTGGCTCAATGCCTCTAAGAACTTGGGGGTCATTTCCCACTTAAATCTTGAAATGAATCTCACACATTTAGAACTAACAAACCAACCACCAGCAAGAAAATGCAGATTAGGTAGGCATTTTGTTTTATGTATTGTACCTCCGAGATTGTGTATGTATAGGTTCCTGGTTCTGTAGGGAATCCTACATCTCTTAGTTTTCCTTTTAAGCAGACAGGAACTAGAAGAAAAGGGAGACCTCCTTGGGCCCCTAGTAATAAGAAAATGAAGCTTTCAGTAAGGATCTGATTGGACACAGATGTGGACTAGTTGAACTTGATGGCTACCTTCCTTGTTTACTTACTCTATACATCGTATGTGGGGAGAAGGCAGTGCTGGGGGATGGATATACTGGAAGAGCTGTAAATATTGGTGGTGATGGGTTATGGACAGTTGACCTCTGTTTAATTTTTCCATGTTGAAACATTTAAGTAATGAGAGAGATCTCTTATAAAGATAGATCATGGACCTAGAATATATCTCCTAAGAGGGCATATCAACTGCAGAAAGACCATCTTGCCGAGGAAACTCATTTTAAACACTAAATACAAACTCCTTAAGAGACAGTGGGCCATCTTTCTCAAGAATCATGACATATTCTGTTATAAAAATGGCATTTGTGGTTTTCTGAATTCAATTTGGTTTGATTTAGTCTTAGTCTTCTAAGGAAGAGTCTGGTGGTCACTGAACTCGTCAGAAGACAAGCTAAGTCCATCAGAAGATAGACAACTAGGGGAATAGGTGACTGCCCAAAGCCTCTTAGCCAATAGGAGACAGGTTCCAGATAGATACTTCTAGTGTAGACCACTAGCATCCTTCCATTTTCTCATGAACCAGATTCATCCAAAACACAATGGTTCTCAGTGAAGCTCAATGAAGTTTTCATGTGTTTATGTAGCAACTGTGCAACCTATCATTGGCCACATCAGGACCAGTAATATTATGGAAGCTAATGTAACCAGACACTGTCTCCAAGTCTGGTGCTCTGAGTATGCCAAAACAAAACAGGAAGTGAAACCGTAGAACCAGCTTTCAGTGAACAAAATAAAGAAATGGGAAACCTAGAAGGGGAAGCATAGAAATGAATCCTCTGACCAGGCTCATGGTGAAGGACAGGGGACTAAGACTTGGTGAATTACATGAGTCTCAGCCTTCTTAAGAGCCAAAAGACTGTTTCTACAAGCATTGGATAAAAGGAGGCCTCTGGGTCAAGTAATGGGTGGGTGTTGGAATAAAGATTAATCAGACCTCAATTCACTTCCCAGTTCAAAGTTGTCAATGACAAATTGTAGATTCACCACAGGCCTCTGTACAAGGTATGGGCACCATTAAGAAAAACGTGATTCTATAGCTTTTGGGGTTAATGAGATGCATAACATGTTCCCAGCTAGTTTTGAAATGTAGATAAGATTGACTCCAGCCTCTTAGTTCACAAGATGCAAGAGCTCCTACCACATCCAAAGTTTCTGTGGATCTTCAGCATCTCATGGGCTCATGGTTACTTTTGACTCTGGAAACCTAACAGATATGTGACCTGAAGTGAGTCATGCTTTGCCTCCTTTTCTCTGCTCCACTCTGACCCTGAAATTGAACTCATTCATGTTGTTCAAAAACCTCCCACAGAAGCTGGAATTATGTTAAAAGATAATGG
>JADRCH010000006.1:29896413-29926172 GCA_019843965.1 Rhynchomys soricoides | reverse complement strand
GGTGAATCTCTGAGTTCTAGGACAGCCAGGGATAGATAGAGAAATGCTGTCTTGACAAACAAGCAAACAAACAAGTCTATTAGAGGTTGACAGAGTGAGCGGATCATTCAGAGCACCATTAGGGTACAGAAGCCCAGAATCTACTAAGGTCTGAGTGGCTGCATGAAGATGGAGGGTGTATGTGCTGAGGGCATACCATGGTGTGAGTCCAATTGCATGGGGCAGATAAGGAGACTATAATTGATGACAATGAAGAAAAACGTTTGTGTCTGTTGTATCCACAGGAATGGTATTGAAGTTGATTCTCGATAGTTTCTCCACCAGATGAGAAAAGATGCTAGGAATGAAATAATAAAGGCTTTTAAATGTATGATGGATTTATTCTACAGGAAGTAAAGAGAAGAAACTCTTTGGGGAGTTCAGGGTACCTTTTCCAGAATCATTGGCCTATCTGACCCCTGAGAGATGAAAGCATGACCAGGAGTCTGGTGGCAAGCAAACACTTTCATCGTTTTGAAAAAGGACTTCTGCAAATTGCACATTAAGAAATCTGGTTTCAGTGTAGCGAAAGCTTCTAAAATAGAATATTAAACAGATGGTTATGAACACTGAGAGGAAGAAGCACTGAGTCATTAGGAGAAGTCACGCTAGAATCAGAATCATCTTTTTCTTTTTTCTTCTTAATGTCATCAGTGGATCAGGGAACAGTGGGGAAAACTGTAGAACAGCCCGTTTCGATTTCAACTGAGATTTCCCATTTACAAATGATGCCTGGCAGACAGAGTAATGCAATGTTAGCTGAGTGTTTGGGGTAGCCAGGTGAAATTGTGGCTGGCTGAATACGTCTAAAAGAAGTGTTGATTGATAGGTTGATGTTAACTGGAGGAAATACTGAAGAAAGGCATCATGTGGCTTAGTCCTTGGCTCCCGTCAACATTTTACCAGTTGCTTGGCTGAGGACATCAGGAGGCCACATCATCAGCAGATGATATTAGCTGAGCAGCAAGAAGAACGAATATGACAGGTATGAGAATTGAGACTCAAAATTACTTTGACATCCAGGACACTAGGCAGACGCCAGAAAGATAAAATTTAATGAGGGTAAATGTAAAATTCTATACTTAGGACCTCAGAGGAGCACAAAGTTAATGACCTGCCCAAATTTCTGAGCTCTTGCCCTCATAACCACAGCTGTAGACTCTGGCTGTTTTATGGTAGAGGCATGGCTCTCACATTTCCTTGGCCTTAGGTGGGAATCCAAAAAAATCTTCAATCAGCATGTTCAGTCACGCTTTTAGACTGGTGTTGTAGTCATGACTGCTCTCCCTGCTCCTGCCTGAAGTCTACAATAATTGAGCACTTTTCCTTATCCAGGATCCCATGGCCCTGGTCTCTAGTCTGATGTGCTGTTGCTCTGAGTGTGATGCTCTATGTTGTCTGTTTGTATTTGCATAAATCTCTGTGTAAAAACACTGCTTTCATGGTTGACCTTGAACTTGGGTACTTTGGTGTACTTTGTTTGTTGCATGTGGTTGTGAAGTCAGGTACAATATTAGAATGCACCTGAGGGTTTTCTTTCCTAGGCTGGATATAGATGTAGATTTAGGACCAACTCACAAAAATGCTTAGCTAGGCTGAAGTCAAAACCTCAGACTTCACTTTGATTTCCACAAGAATATGTGTGGAGTAAATGAAGAAGGGAGCTGGTGAGTAAAATCTATGGGAAGCCTAGGAGCGCTACCCTTAGAAGATGTTCAAAGAACAGGGATTGGATGCCAGGACATGAGCCAGGGCAGTCAACATCCCAGAAGAAAACATGGAGGACAATTTACGGAAAGAATTGATCCACAATGCTTAGCACTGCCATGAGGTCACACGGGATCAAAGGCCTAAGACATTTCAAGTAGGCTTTTCAAAAAGCCACATCACACATGATGTTGGTCAATAAAGCTGCTGTGGGAAAAAAAAGAGGACAAATCTGATTACAAGAGGTCATGAGGGAAGAGGTTTCAGAAGAGAGGGTGGTGGGATTGCTTGAGGGGAACGGTTAGAGGAGTCTCCAGAAGATGATGGCGGGCAGGAAGGAAGCACGTGCTGCCTGTATGTGTGTCAGGAAAAGACCATCAGACAGAGGGTCAGAGGTTCACGTCTGAAAACAAGCCTGAGCACACCATCAACTTTGCTTCTCCTTTCTTTCTTCCCCTTTCTTACTTTTGCCCTGCCTTCACTTCGCTCTTATTTTCTTTGGGGTCAGAGTCCATGATTATAGCAAGAGTAACATACAAACTAGTGTTGAGTAGAAGCTGCTCTAAAGGAGTATTAGTGATAACACCACAGTGCCATAATCACTCTGCTCCGAACTCACAGAAATAGTTCAAGTGAGACACGTGCTGCCCAGCATGTATCTTGAAGCAAAGATGTTGTCCAGACAGATAGGTGAGGGTTTTGCAAAGCTTAAGCTCATTTCTGTTGCTATGATAAAATGCCCTGGCCAAAAGCAACTTAAGAAAGAAAGAGGTTTATCTGAGCTTACAATTGCAGGTTATAGTCCATCATTGTAGTCGAGACAGGGACTTCAAGAAGCTAGCCATATCCTGTCCTCAGTCCAGAGCAAATAGAAATGAAAGTAGACATATTTTCATGCTTGCTTGCTTATGCTCAGCTCCCTTTCTGTCAGTCTTACACAGTCCAGGAACCCATGCATATGGAATGGTGCTGCCTGAGTGGGTTAAGGTCTTTTCTCATCAAAAAGTATATGTCAATCCCCTACAGGACAACCTAATATTGTCAATCCTTCATTGAGACTCTCCTGAGATGATTTTAGGCTATTCCAAGTTGATAATTACAGCTAACTATTATAGACTGGGGCATTTTTGTTTAAAAAAAAAAAAGTAGACTAAAGAAGGAAACTAGTCTACTTGTGCTATGGTCTCTGAGGTCACCCTGGACTCAGGCATATAGAACATATGAAACTGAATTGAGGTTGATGTTCAAAAGAAATAGCCATGCTAATTTTCTGAATTGTCACCTACTTACTACAAGAAACAGGAGTCAAGCATCAAGGAGAGCAGCTGATTCCCTCCGAGTATCAATGTGGCTTTAAGGTATTGCCTAACCAACAACCCCTGCCAAACAAATTTTTGATGATACTATTACTGGTGGTCTCATCAACTGTCCATTCTGGAGGTAGAGATAAAGCCAGGGAGGGACCCATGCTCCGTCACTAGCTCTGGATTTACTCATAAGTATAGGAGACCTTGAGTCAAGTGAGTGGTTTTGGGGGAGGAGGGATGGAGATGTGGACCTTGAATGGCAATCTGCAAGCCCAGTTGACACTTGTGAATCTCTCAGACACTACCTTAACTCTGAAGAAGAATATCTCCTAAGGGTTCAAAGATGGAATAACTCCTCTAAGTCTTTAGAGATCCATAACATCATAAACATAGTCTTGGAGAATTTTAAGCACTTTCAATGTTGCTCTCCTCAACACTGGCTGATAGAATTTCTCTCCTCACACTCCCCTTCCTTCCCTTTTTAAAAGTAAAATGAAATTATAGTTATTATTTTTAATTTATTCTTCTCTCATACAATACTTCCTGATGGTGCTTCCCCTCCTTCTCCTCCTCCAAGTTTTCCTCACCTTCTCTACCTCCCCTCTTTCCCAGAACCACTGCTCCTCCATTTCCCTTCAGAAAAGAACAGGCCTCGTGCAGCCTTGATAAGGGGGTTTGCACCTAGTCTTACTGTATTTTATTATGCTGTGTTCAGTTGATATCTCTTCCTTCCTTTTTAACGTTCTGTTTCTCTACTAGTTCATCTCTTTGTTACTTCTGTCACTTTGAATTCAAAACCGCATGTTGAATGAGGTAATGTAGTATAGTAGGGGCGTGGCCAAGGGGTGGGAAAGAAGGTACTCACATTTGCTAAGTACCCCACTCTTGTGCACCCTTCACTGGTCTAAAATTTCTTTTGAGAAAGCAATGAGGTGTTTTTGTTATTAGTATGGCTTTATGAAATCTGTGCCTTTTTAATGGGCCATCTGGGTGTTATTCTGACATTTTTTTTATTTATTAAAAATCTAACTGGCCTGTTACCCAGTGATCAGTTACATCCCTGCTTCATTTATTCTGCACATACTTACTGACTCTTCGCTCTATAAATAAGGCATTACAAATGATGATCACAGGGAAGGCAGAGCAGGCTCTACTCCTTTGTCCTCATTCATCTGTTCCATTCTATTTATCTGGAAGGGAGTCACATATGGCTGTCATTGATGGGTGATGGCGTAAGGGGTAAGAGATCCAGGAACTCTTATAGTTGTTGCCTTTGGAGTTCGTGCCAACCTCTCCATGTTTATTCAATAGTGCAATTAACCACAGGATCTCTACATGTTTGGAGCACAGAGACTCAGACTATTGGAGCTCTTGACCTAATTTAATGAAACTCTGTTGCATCTTTTACTGATACCCTGTGCCCTTTGACCAGTGTACCCTTGACCAGATCCTTGGAGGGTGGGATGCTGAAATTGCCAAAACATTTGGACAGTACAGTCAGCCTACAGTGTGAGTAACCTGCCCCCTTCTCTTTGGTAGGGGAAGAAACTAGTTCTCCAATTCACTTCTCCAATTGGCATTCATAGTTCTGCCACCCTCTTCATTGGGGGTAAATGTTGCAAGAATAATTTTTAAGTTCTGCAATTTTTATGCTTGAAGAATGTACCTCCTGTTGGTTTTTTGTGCAATAAAGAAAACTCTTCTTTAGTGGGCTTGCTCCATGAATGAGCGAACATATGAGAAAAATCTTTAGAATGAGGTATATTGTCTGTGGCTTAGTCACCATTTTTATGTCCTTTCTTTGCACAGATCCATCTGTTGGTTTTGTTCTGCTTTCTGGTGTCATCACAAAGTTGACTGAGAATTTTTTTTTGATCTTATTTTGTTGTGACATACTACAATGATCATTAATTAGAAATTTTCAAAGCATCATTTTGTTGAAATTAGTTTTAGCTAAAGCACATTTAGGTAAAAAACCAAGATCAGCCTCAGATATGCTATGGTACTAGACTGAAAATGAAGACCCAGTCCCTGTAGCCTGAGCTCATCTTATCCTTTCAAGGATTACATCAGTGAGGAAAACCACGATGCCTGAGTGCTGTAGCCATTTCACCATCAAGACATGATGTACAAACTTTGTAGATAAGAGGAAAGACATGTGGAGGCCAAGTAGTAGTCAAATTAAATTTTAACAAAAGTAGAAAGGTCTAATAATAAATATTCCATGCATCTTCTGAGGTCTTCTTCGATTTCTTTCTTCAGAAACTTGAAGTTCTTGTCATACAGATCTTTTACTTGTTTGGTTAGAGAAACACCAAAATACTTTATATTGTTTGAGACAATTGTGAAGGGTGTCATTTCCCTAATTTCTTTCTCAGCCTGTTTTTCCTTCCAGTATAGGAAGGCTACTGATTTGCTTGAGTTAATTTTGTATCCGGCCACTTTGCTGAAGTTGTTTATCAACTGTAGCAGTTTTCTGGTGGAGTTTTTTGGGTCACTTAAGTATACCATCATATCATCTGCAAATAGTGATATTGTGATTTTTTCCTTTCCAATTTGTATCCCTTTCACCTCCTTTTGTTGTCTAATTGCTCTAGCTAGAAGTTCAAGTACTATATTGAATAGATAGGGAGAGAGAGGGCAACCTTGTCTAGTCCCTGATTTTAGTGGGATTGCTTCAAGTTTCTCTCTGTTTAGTTTGATGTTGGCTACTGATGTTGGCTATACTGTTGGTATATTGCTTTTACTATATTTAGGTATGGGCCTTGAATTGCTGATCTTTCCAAGACTTTTATCATGAAGGGATGTTAAATTTTGTCAAATGCTTTTTCAGCATCTAATGAAATGACCATGTGTTTTTTTTCTTTGAGTTTGCTTATGTAGTGGATTACATTGATGGATTTCTGGGTATTGAACCATCCCTCCATCCCTGGGATGAAGCCTATTTGATCATGGTGAACAATCATTTTGATGTGATCTTGGATTCAGTTTGAGAGAATTTTCTTGAGTATTTTTGCATCAATATTCATACGGGAAATTGGTCTGAAGTTTTCTTTCTTTGTTGGGTCTTGGTGAGGTTTTAGTATCAGTGTAACTGTGGCCTCATAGAATGAATTAGATAGTGTTCCTTCTGTTTCTATTTTGTGGAATAGACCTCAGAAGATGGAAAGCTCTCCCATGCTCATGGATTGGCAGGATTAATATAGTAAAAATGGCCATCCTGCCAAAAGCAATCTACAGATTCAACGCAATCCCCATCAAAATTCCAACTCAATTCTTCATAGACTTAGAAAGAGCAATTCTCAAATTCATTTGGAATAACAAAAAAAATCCAGGATAGCAAAAACTATTCTCAACAATAAAAGAACTTCTGGGGGAATCAGCCTTCCTGACCTCAAGCTGTATTACAGAGCAGTAGTGATAAAAACTGCATGGTATTGGTACAGTGACAGGCAGGTAGATCAATGGAATAGAATTGAAGACCCAGAAATGAACCCACACATTTATGGTCACTTGATCTTTGACAAAGGAGCTAAATCCATACAGTGGAAAAAAGACAGCATCTTCAACAAATGGTGCTGGTTCAACTGGTGGTCTACATGTAGAAGATTGCGAATTGATCCATTCCTATCTCCCTGTACAAAGCTCAAGTCCAAGTGGATCAAGGACCTCCACATAAAACCAGATATACTGAATCTAATAGAAGAGAAAGTGGGGGAAAGTCTCGAACTCATGGGCACAGGAGAAAAGTTTCTGAACAGAACAACAATGGCTTATGCTCTAAGATCAAGAATCAACAAATGGGACCTCATGAAATTGCAAAGGACACTGTAAATAGGACAAAACGGCAACCAACAAATTGGGGAAAGATCTTTACCAATCCTACATCCGATAGAGGGCTAATTTCCAATATAAACAAAGGACTCAAGAAGTTAGACTCCGGAGGACCAAATAACCCTATCAAAAATGGGGAACAAAGCTAAACAGAGAATTCTCAACTGAGGAAACTTGAAGGGCTGAGAAGCACCTAAAGAAATGTTCAACATCCTTAGTCATCAGGAAAATGCAAATCAAAACAACTCTGAGATTCCAACTTATATCAGTCAGAATGGCTAAGATCAAAAACTCAGGTGACAGCAGATGCTGGTGAGGATGTGGAGAAAGAGGAACACTCTTCCATTGCTGGCGGAATTGCAAGCTGATACAACCTCTCTGGAAATCAGTTTGGCAGACACTTAGAAAAATGGACATAATACTACCTGAGGACCTAGCTATACCACTCCTGGGCATATACCCAGAAGATGCTCCAACATGTAATAAGGACACATGCTACACTATGTTCATAGCAGCCATATTTATAATAGCCAGAAGCTGGAAACAACCCAGATGTCCCTCCACAGAGGAATGGATACAGAAAATGTGGTACATTTACACAATGGAATACTACTCAGCTATTAAAAACAATGACTTCATGAAATTCACAGGCAAATGGATGGAACTTGAAAATATCATTCTGAGTGAGGTAACTCAGTCACAAAAGAACAAACATGGTATGTACTCACTGATAAGTGGATATTAGCCCAAAAGTTCGGAATACCCAAGATTCAATTCACAGCAACTGTTGGACTGAGTGTGGGGTCTCAGATGGAGGAGTTGAAGAAGGGACTGAAGGAGCTGAGGGAGTTTGCAGCCCCATGGAGGGAGTCATAGTGTCAACTAGCCTGACCCCCTGTGCTCCAGGAGACTGGACCACCAACCAAAGAATACACATGGAGGAACCCATGGTGCTGGCCACATATGTGGCAGAGGAGGGCCTTGTTGGCCATTGGGGGGAGGAGAGGCTCTTGGGCCTGTGGGTGTTATTTGCCCCAGTATAGGGGAATGCCAGGGAGGGAATATGGGAGTGGGTGGGTGGGTGGGGGGATACCCTCATAGAGGCAGGGTGAAGGGGGATGGGATAGGGGGTTTCCAAAGAGGAGACATGGAATGGGGAAAACATTTGAAATGTAAATAAAGTATCAAAAAAATCACAAATTAAAAAAATTTCCATGAAAAGTAGGAAATATTCATTAAATGATGTCTTGGGTATGATTAAATCAACCTTTTCTACCGCCACCCTGTAGGTCATATGGGTTATGTACATAAGTTTGCAGAGGCAAACGCTAGGGAGAATTACCTGAATTTTGCTAGGTTGGTGAATACTGGAAGGCCAGTAAGTTCAGTTACCATGCTGGTTACTCTTTTTGTTACTATGACAAAATATTTGACAAAAGTTACTTAAAGAAGGAAAGGCTTATTCTGGCTTGCCCTGGTTTAAGATTATAGTCAACCATGGTAGTCATGGTGGAAGGAGCTTGGGGGAGCTGGTCACACTGCATCTGAAACCTGAAGGCAGGAAGAGATGAATGCTGGTCCTTTTTCTGCCCGCCTCTCCCTTTGTATGCAGTTCAGGATCTCCAAGGGCTCTTGGAGCAATGCTACCTACATTTAGCATCAGTCTTCTGCCTCATGAAACCTAATCTAGAAAATCCCTCACAGATATTTCCAGAAGTTTTCTACCTGGTTCCAGATCAAATAGACAACCAACACGAGCTTTTGCTATTACTAATGCTGCCTCTTCTTTTGGCTGCCATGTTGGTCTAGAAGTCTGTGTGACATGTGAGTCACCGTAATAACATTTATGGCCTTCATGCATGGCATTTAATCTGGATACTTTTTTTCTCTCCACTGAAATTTAGAGGCCTTGGCCAAGGTTTATCCCCAGCCAGCATAACAGTTTTCTGTACTTGGACATTATGTTTACAAGTGCAATGAATATACAGCATCTTTGTTTAAATACCATTTACAAGTTAAATATATAGGGTGTATTTTTCAACGTTGATATATTGCACTCTTTACAAAGTTATTGTGTGTGTGTGTTTCAGTCATGCATGTGTAGTGGTAATCCTGGTTTCTTTAAGAATCAAGTTATGTTATGTGAATATGTTTTTGTTTTAATACCATTTATGGGAGAAGATTCTGTTTTAGAGCAGGTGATTATGATTTGCCTCATGTGCTGTCAGGAATATGATTTTTGCCAGCTGCAGATAGTTTAATTCTGGGGACTCTGGAGAGGGGTTAAATGGGAGAGACCGAGAGGGCCAGTGGTGACTGCTGCTGCCCCTGCTGCTGCTGCTGTTGTGGTTTCAGTTGCTGTGGCTTGTCAAGTGGTCATAAGCAAAGAGATGATAAGAAGAAATTGGATATCCTGAAGAAAAAGACAGGATTTGCCCAAGGAGCCCAACACCCGTAATCAGCAAGAAGAAGTCTAAAGAGGTGTACACACCCTTTCCTCTTTAAGTTTTCTTTCTTCAAATTAGTGATGCAAAAGATTGAGGTGGAGTAAGGATTGGAAGGTTGGTAGATAGATCAATAAATATATCAATGTGTGTGTGTGTGTGTGTGTGTGTGTGTGTGTGTGTGTGTGTGTAGGATATGTGGTTCTAAGCACCATCCACTTCAATTTTTGAGATGGAACCTCTTTTTACCTGGAGGCTCAACAAATAGACCATCTGGAACCCCCAGTGTTGTGTTTATAAGCATATACCACCACATCTCGGCTTTTTTTGTTTGTTTTAATGTGGATTCTAGAAGATTGAGTTTAGGTTTTCATATTTATAACACGCACACTTTAATGAATTATCAACCTAGATTCCCACCCACTTCCGAAATAGGTACTTTGTAAGCTTTGTTTTATTTTTAGTAAGTTCTATCGGTTTCTTTGTTCCTTGACAACTATGTGGAGTGAGTAAATTATAATCTCACTAGGCCTGATGACCTTGAAAGTTCTTCCCCCTGCTGTTGTGTTGGTCTCTTTCTGACTGTTTCCATCTCCTGTGGAACCATCTCTGATTAGTAGGTAATAGATTGTCTACTCTCTTTTCCACTCCATCTTATTAGGCTCAAGCTGTTTGTTTAGATGATTTACTTTTTTTCTTAATGTAGATCTTCGGGCAATGTGCTAGGCCTGATTGTAGGCGACCACGTTGAGGGGCTCATTGGGGGACAGTGACTTTAAAAATAATGACAAAGCCATGTTTTATAGCACCCTTAATAAAAAGTCATTACAAAGAACCACTGATGACATTAAAAAACATATGGTTATGATTTTTCTTGAAATAACAGAGGAAGTTCTCTCCAAATGGGAACTAATTCAAACACATTTTTCTGCCTTTCAGAGTATTCAAAATAGGTTTAGAAGTCCAAATACCTCATACGTGTTCTTAAAGTCTATGTTTTACTATATGTGGTACAAGACAGAGTCCCCTGCTCACTGAAAAGACTCAATTGCATTACATTTGATTTCTAAAATGGCTGACGATTCCCTAGATCTGGCAGACGACAATGGCTTGTCAGTGATAGATGATGAAAATTCACAGGATATTTCAGATGAACTAAATATCACTCATTACAATAAAAAGAGCACCATTAGGGAGAATTTCTGCTACTTATTGGAAACTAAACTCACTAGTATGCTATCATTTGAACTTCAAACTTAGTCATTTTGGCTAAGGGCTTTGGACCTTCTTGACTCATGAGTGATAATTTCTTTTTGTTTTTGGTGTGACTGGGTAAGGAACAGGCGAGACTATGCTTAATTGGAGTTTGCTTGATTTTAGTCTACCACAATCAATTACTGCAACATCTCATATGGTGGTAAGAGTTAACCTCTGCTATTCCTAGAATGCACCATGTCTGGTACTTCAGAATGGGTATTAGGAGACATAGGAGAAAGACAGCTGTCCTAGAACCTAGAGATGCCTGGGACAGATTTATGGCCCAGGAACCAGGGCACACTGCTTTTCTGTTATTCTAAGCTGTTTAGTTTGAGGTATTTTGTTAGGCTAGCCACAGGGAGCTAGTATGAAAGGCAGCAAATCAGAACAGAAGGATTTTCATTAAGGAGGCAGTTAACCTCTTAGGAAAACACAGAGCTGATTTGCTTTACATTCCTTCCATGTTACCTGATACACACTGAATTGAATCTCCTAACGCTCAAATTTTGGCAATTTAAAAAGCTTTTGGTATGTAATATATGCCATCTATAATCAGAGATCATCTTACTTCTTTCTGATGTAGATACCTTCTTCTTGCCTAGTTGTTTCTGGAAGTCCTGATTGGCTAGAGCTCCCTTACAGGGCTGTGTTGAGCTGAGGTGGCAGACAGTGGGCACAGAGGATGTGTTCTACATTTTATAGTGAAAGCTCTCACTGCTGAGGGTAAGTAGTAGGCTGGACCAAACCAAGGACCTCACATACCCTAGGCAAGCACTTAGCCACTGAGCTATACCCCCAGTCTATTGAGCTGAGGAAAGTGCCTTCTCTGCCTACATATTGTATACATATTTTTCCATGATTATTGAGTTCTGTCAAATGTTTCTCCTTGATGCATTGTGATAATGGGATTCCTTCATCCCTCTGTATGATACAGCATATCAATTTATTTGCATGTGGCAGACAGGTCTGCAGTCTATGGCTAAATCCCTCTTGGCCATGGTGTTAGATCCTTTCATTGTGCTGTGAATGTAGGTTGCTAAAATTTTGTTGAGGAATTATGTGTCTATGTTCATGCATCTTACTAGACTGTAGCGTCTTTTTCTTATAATGTATTTGGTTTGTATTAGGATATTGCTGGCCTTGTATAAGTATTAAAAATGTTCTATCTTCTACTTAAAAAAACAAAACCAAGAATTTAGGAAGTGTCGGTAGTAATTCTCCTTTAGATGTTTGGTATAATTCATCTTTAGAGAGAGTCATTTAGTGTCAGGAGTTACTTTGTTAAAAGGGTTTTAGATACTGATTTAATATGCTTATTTGTTGTTGGCAGAAATGTAGATAAGTAAAACTATTATGGGAAATAATATAGATATCCCTAAAAGAACAGAAGAAAATGAAATCTGGAAGCCTGTGGCTGGAGAGGTTGCTCAGTGGTTAAGCATATGTACTGCTCTGGTAGATGGCCCAAGTTCAGTTCCCAGAACCCACCTTAGGTGGCTTACAAGGACCTACAACTCCAGCACCAGGTGATTCAATGACCTCCTCTGGCTTCTGTGGGCAGGCACTCTCGTGCGTGTATCCATACATATATAGATATAATTTAAAATAGGCAAATAAATAAACCCCCTGAAAACAGAAACTACTGTCTGATGTAGACACACTTCTGGCATACACCCACAGGTATTGAAATCAAATCTCAAAGAAACATTGTTCATCATAGATTAACTCATAATAGCTGAGACCTGGAAGCAACGTTAATATTTGTCAGTAGATGAATGCATGTTTAAAAAATTGTACCTGTAAAAAGTATTTTTCAGTCTCCGAAATGAAGAAAATCCCATCATTTGAGACAGTGTGGTTTCATCTAGGGACTATTATCCTAGGTAAAATGAGGCAGAGAAACACCACATGGAACAATGCACGTGAGAATCTCAATTAGGAAAACGTCACAGAAGGAAGTAAAAAGGTAGTTTCTCAGGGCCGAGGAAGCACACATTGGGAGATGTTAATCACAGGTGTGTAGTTTTACTTTCACCAGATAGAAGTCCTAGAGAACTGCCACACAAAACTGCCTAACCATGAAAATACCCCACTACAAACGGAAACTTTGCGCACAAGGCAGATTTATGTTGGTCATACCTGTCCCAAGAGCTAATAATGATAATGGCAGATAAGAGAGTCAAAAGTAGTCTTTGGTGAAGATAGATAAGTTTATGGCATAGATTTTCATAAAGTTTCACAAGAAGAGATGTCTGCATGTCACCCAAATCACTACATTATATATTGTTTATGCAGTGTTTTTCATATGAAAATGTTCAAATCTATGTCTGTCGTATAATATTACAAGTCAAAAGTAGTAATAATGCAGCAGAAGAATTCAATAATAGAAGTTTAAAACCAACTAATAATATTCCTGGATGTTAATATTGGAAATTAAAATATATGATTTTAAGAAATTTAAAAGGAGGAGATTGGAGCAGACAGGCAGACATTGGACCCTGTGGGAAGATGGCCACCTGTAAGCCAAGAACAGAGTCTTTGGGAAAAACCAAGCTGACTGAAAGCCTTCCAGCCAGAGAATACACCCTCTGTGGTTTTAATAACATAGTCTGTAGTATTTCGTTATACTAGCCCTATAAACCTAGCGTCTATCCATCCATATAAGTTATTATTTTGTCTTCTCCATAGATCAGAATATGCCTATTTTGTGATAAATACAGGCCAGAGCCAAAAGTAAACTTTAAATTTCAGGCTAGATATTTCATTTCTTCTAGGGGATCAACACAAAAGATAATCCAGTTGTGGGACTAGTTATGTCGTTTATCTCCAATAAGACAAACTTCTCATTCAAGTACTGACTTCCTCTCATGAAGAAATAAAATTCCATAATTGTTTCAAAATTCCTTAATTGTTCACAGTACTAGAATGCCGTGGAGTGTAGGGAGTTAACTGTGGGGATGCTTAGAGTTGGTCAGTTTTCTAGTATTTATTTATTAGCATAGGGGAGAGGGGTTTGTAGTTTGGATTACCTGGTCCATAGTGGCTGACAACTGCAGGCACTTACAATCAATGAAAGGATCATCCTGTGTTGTGTGAGCATGAATAGTCTGTCAGGGACCTCAGTGTGTCACAACCCTACTTCAGCCCCTGTCTCTGCAGTCCTAAGCCAAAGTGACAGTGCTGGTCACAGTTCACCTATAATAAGCATCAACATTTATGTGGCTGATATTTTCTCTTGATTAATAATGTATCTAAAGGATACAGAACTCCAAGGGAAGCTTTCTCTAACTAAACATCTGCTAGTTAAAAATTGTTCACCATTCAAGCCATCGATGCTGGTGGTACTTCTGATTCTGCTCTGCTTGTATCTTCTGTGAGCTCCATGTTCATCCCACATTCTAGCTGCATGCTGGATTGTGTAAGCATAGTCCAAACTGTACAAGACTTAACTATTTCCCAAGTATATTTCATAAAACACTGGACCCTCTTATAGCAGAAAGTTTTTGATGAAGATTGGCTAAACTAAGCATGTGTGCATGTGTGTATGCACACACGCACACACACACACACACAATTACAGGAAATGACAAATGTAACAACAACAAGGCACCAAAGCAGAAGATACAGCAAGAATCACTAAGGAATTACTCAAGGGAAGGGCAGAGAAATAGGCAGCTCCTGGCAGGCACAGGAATTACTTGAGCAATGAAAGCTCTACTGTAGAAACACATCCATCTTGCCCAGCTTCACGTTTCTAATATTCTCACATGTATTAGGAAGATATTTAGCTAGCCAACTCTCTTGGGTTACTGCCCATCTCATGGCTAGAAGTGCAAGATACTTCAGGTAGAGAAATCATTTCAGTCAGTAGAGCCCATTTCCCCCAAAGAAATGAAGGATGTGATTTCTATTTAAGAAAAAGGTGGGGTGTGGAAATTGGGTGCCAAATGGTAACATATGGGAACTCTGAGCATCTTTAGTATAGATGAGTCACATTTGAGCAGCTCAGGTTTGTTTTGTCAGCTTTGACCAGTGCACATTCCTGACAGTGCTCCTTTCCAATTGATGCTCTAACCCTTCCCATTGGGCAGGGAGTGTCCCCTTTGCTGTGCTTGCCTGGCCAGGTATCAGCTGGTTGCTCTTAACTACCATCCTGGATACTTCAGTACATCTGGCCTTGAATTTATGCCGCAGACTGCTGCTGAAGCACATGAAGATCTTTTGGCACAATGAAGGCTTGTTCATGTAAATATTATTATTAATAGTCATTATCAGAAACAAGGAACATCTTGATAGCATAAAAAAGAGAGCCAGCTTGGCTTGGGTGCCAAGAGAAGCAGCTGCATGAAGCAGGAACGGAATTCTGAGCCTTCAGACAAGCTGGAGAATGGCTCCTCACTGTTAGGTTTTAGTAGGATTTTCTAGCAGGTGAGATAGCAAGCTTCTGGAAGGGTCTATGTGGTGGGTGTGTGGATTCACTTACTTTATAGCAAAGTAGTGTAAAGTCTCCAAAGACATTTGTAACGATAAATTTGATTTTCAGATTGATTGGATCGAGAAGGGTTAAGATTAGCCAGGCTGAACTTTATGTCCTCTAGGTCATTTCCGTGGAAATTAACTAAATGGAAAAACCTACTATGAACATGGGTCACAGCATCACACAGGCAAGAAGTCCAAGTAGAATAAGAAGGTAAGAAGGACCAAGCTGATGGTGCACATACTCTGGCTTCTCAGCTTTCCAGTCTGGTCTGGGTCTAGGAAAGAGTTCACTTGAACTTCTTCTGATACTCCAAAGGTCTACAGAATTGGGGTCTGAGCAGAGGGAGGACCACTAGTGTCTTAGTCAGGATCACTATTGCTGGGATGAAATATGACCAAAAGCAACCTGGGGAGCAAAGGATTTATTTGGCTTATGTATCCTGAATCTCAGTCTGTCATCAAAGGAAGTCAGGGCATGATCTTAAACAGAGCAAGACCTTGGAGGCAGGAGCTGATTCAGAGGCCATGAAGAGTGCTGCTTACCGGCTTGCTCCTTAGGGCTTTCTCAGCTTGCTTTCTTATAGCACCCAGGACCACTAGTCCAGGGTGGTACCACCCACATTGGACTGGGCCCTCCCGTATCAATAGATTACTAATTAAGAAAATGTTCTACAGGCTTGCCTACAATACAGCCTCATAAAGGCATTTTCTCAATTGAGGTTCCTCCTCTCAGATGACTAAAGCTTATGTCAACTTGACATAAAAACTAGCAAGGATAGAAGGTGCTGACGATATTACAAGAGCACAGCAAAGTTATTGGTCCTACAATGAACATACCAATCACAAAATCTAGCCAAATAGAATATAATGTCTCACTGCTTAGTGCTTTTCTGCATAATGTCTAGAGGTGCCAACATGCAAAGAGGAAATGAAATTAGTTAGTTGTTTGTAAAAGATACAGGACACAGCCCTACCATTCAGTGTGGCACATCTGGTGGTTAGATCCTCTCTTCTAAGGAAGTTGTATGTAAAACAAAGAACTCTGTGGCTATATCATGACATTCGGAAGAGGGAGATTGTGCTGGGAGTTTAATGCAGTGCTAGTGTAAACTTGTGGTTCCATGAGATAGAACTAGAAAGGATATAGAGCCAGTAGCAGGAAAACGATAAGTGTCCTTACATTAGCTATGCCCTCTTTACTTTCAGAAGGATGGTTCTATACCATCAAGCTGTAGGAATGGGGTGTAGCTTGAGGACTGTATAGATGCATCAGTGAGTACCTGAGGTATAACCAGCACAGAGAGATACACTTGTGGGGTGGCCTAGAAAGGCTAAACCCTTGATCTGAAAGCAATCTTAAGGACACATTCAGGAGAGGACTCCATGAAAGGAAATGGTTTTCTCTTCTCCTGAATTTGAGGAGCCTTTAATTCCAGAGATATCTGGTGACAGTCTGACATCCAAACAAATTTGATCAGTAGTTCTAAGTCCTAAATCATGCAGAATATATTATTTTCTTGGGAGGAAAATACCAGTCCCTATTTCATATGATGATTCTAATTTTTTTAATCAGATAAAAGTCTGAGCAAATAAAAGCCCTTCATCCAATCTCCCTAGTCATCCAGAACAATAGCAAATTATGCATATAAAATATAAGGCTGAGATAATTTCTATGAGGTCACATTCTTTAAAGTATTAGGTCACTTTTCTTTGCTATGTGGGCAGGATTAGAGCTCATCTTTAATCATTGAGGTGTGATTAGAGCTCATCTTTAATCATTGAGGTGTCTGGAGAAGGGATAAGGCAGGTTAAGGAAGCAGAAAATTTTGGGTCAAATAAATATATTCTATTGAGGTAACTGGTAAGACACCAGCAGCTAAGAATTACATCTCATATGGTGTCTTGCATGAATATGTGCCTGATATATATGATAGCAAGCCTCAGGCTAGTGGGAGAATCTAAAAGCTAAAGTTCATCTTGGAATTACGCTTTGTTGAAAAAGACAGATACAGTAAGGATTATAAAACTCTGAGGCAAATCTCTGTTTTTTAACACTTAACCTTAACAGACACAATTTGTTATGATTTTCTAACTATGAGTTTGTGCATCTGAGGCAGGCATAGTTGTCTAACCCTTTCTCTACTATAATACTTCATTCTAGTCTCGATTTATTTATTTTATTCAAGTTGACAGGGCTAGAATTGTAGCTCCTTGAAAATCATCAACAAAGGAGAGATGTGGTAACCAGCTCTCTCAAAGCCCTTCCTCACTTTCATAGAGTAATAAGAATTCAAAACTAATTTCTGTTTCTCTGAGAACTCAACAGAAGTTGTGCATTTTCCTGCAATAAGACCATTAGAGAAAACCAAAGTAGCTTATTTGCCTTTAGCAAGTAGCTTATTAGCTCAATGTGTTAATTCTGTTCATCTCTTATTGATTAGCATCTCAGATGAACAGTTATACATGTCTCAGAATAAGGAAACAAAATAGCTGGAATTGTTAGTTTGTTGGCAGTTCTTTGAGTGGTAAATATGGTTTCAAGCAAATGTTCTTTGAGAAACAATTGTAACAAGATGAGGTTGAGGACCAAACAATTGAGAAGTTGTAGGCGTTCCCCTAACTTTTATTGAAGGGAACACTTGAGGATGAAAGTTAAGATGATCTCAAGACCAGCCTTGGTCTCTCTCAACCCTACACTTGTCTAACCCTTCTCCTGATTCAAGTAGCTTGTTACAAGGCTGACTGAAAACACATCTCACACAAGCTTCTGTTTAACAGGGAATGCTTGCCAGTGAATCAAAGCATAAGGAAGCCCCTTTGGTTTTGGCACATCAGGGCAGGTGATCAAAGGATGCTTGATTACAAAGAACTCTGATGAGGTAATTATAGCTACAACAAACGGAAGCTCAGGATGTTTGCTGGGCACCTGCCAGCATGTCTTTTCAGGACTCCTCATCAAGGTTTTAGCAGACCACCATTATCTGCATTTCCTGCCTCAACTCTTGTTCCTGACATGCAGTCACCATGGTCTTCATGGTAGGGTTGCATCTGAGACCCACTGTTCCTCCTGAGAATTTAGGACCCTCAAACATGGAGGAGACTTCAACCAAGAAAGCACAGCCAGTTTGTCTGGGCAGAGACATCACGGCTCACTTTTAAATGTACTTTTATCCAGTATTTTTCTCCACTGTAGTAAAAGAAAACATTGAAAACGAAAAACAATATCCCCAGGAAGGGGAAGAAATTGCTGTTATTGGAATCAGAGCAAGGAACACAGACAGATTGCCCTTCAGCAAGGGCTGTCTCGTGTCAATCACAGCTCATTCTTGAAAACGGGACTGTGGAGGACATATGTCTTGTGTCTAGAGAGAGAGAGAGAGAGAGAGAGAGAGAGAGAGAGAGAGAGAGAGCGAGCAGTACATACAGAACAAGGACCCTCTGCACGATGAAATCGAAGAGGTAAAAAAATATTAAGGGTATATTTTCCTAGTCTCTAACTTCTATTTTTGCTGAAACAAGCTCAAAGTCTGTAGCATGAAATGAGAATTTGGAAAAACTGAAGGAAATATTGAAAACTCACAACAGAATAAATGTCCTGTATCAAAAGACAGGATGTGTGTGACACCGTTACTCAGAACCTACTGAGTGGAGTTTCAGACCGTGTCAAGTCAGTCTCTCTTTGATGTTGCCAATGTGTAAGGAAATACTCCTCTCTTAAATGGTTCATAACGCAACCCCATACAGCCCTGGTTGGTTACATTCTAGCCATGTCTTATGTGCTCAGTGGGAGATGTGACCTGGATGGAGCTTTCCTGCTTTCTGTGTCCACTTGGCTTGTTGTTGTTGTTATTGTTGTTGTTTTTCACATGCAAAAAGAAATGTCCATTTTATACAATTTAGGAAAGTTGGCTTTAGCCAGTCCTAACTGCTTGCGGTCTGCTTCCTAGTCTGCCAAAATGTGAACAAGCTGTAACGCGAACTACCTCGGCCACGGACGGAGCTGATCCCTTTGCCATACTTCCTGCTTTGTTGGACTGTACCCTGTGCAATCGTCAGTGGAAACAAAGGTCTCTTAAGCGATTCTGTTGTCACCAATACAGTTACTATCTAATGAATGAAAGGATGAGATAATAAACACAAAGTTTTAGTTCACTGTGAATGGGGTAACAAGTGCCCTGTCTTATAAAACGACATGAAATACAGAATGAAAACATACCTCCAAAATACTTCATGAAATTGCAAGGGCATTTCAAAGCAATAACTCTATATTTTTAGGAACCCAGTAGATAAAAATGAAGTAGACCAATATCCATAGTAAGTTATTGAAGGAAAAATGAATATTGAGGAACAGTAAAATCAAATGGTAAAGGAATCTAGAAATGTAACTACCGTGGTAGTGAGTATTAATTTATGAATGTGGGTATAATGAAAACAGATGCTACATTTGATGAAAACAACAAGAAATGCGAATGGCAATTTATTTTAAATATTCTTTGTTTACTTTTCTGCTAGAGTCTTGCCTTAGAATAGCTTTAAAAATCCATAACTTAGTTTTTAAGTGCGATAGGAAGTGGTGATGCTATGCTGGGCTGAAGATACATTTGTTTTACTTCTAGCTGAATGGTCATTTAATAGAACAGAGATCGCATCACTGTGGGAAAATCCATTAAAAGATTGCAACACAAAGGAAAATCCTTAAAAACTCTTCAAGACTTAAAATTCTGCCACAATTCAGCAGGCTTTCCTAACACCATAATTAAATAAAATATCAGCCACTTCAACAAGTAAAAATAGATGACAGACAATAATATGAAAATGATGAGAGAATTAAAGCAGCTTATAGACCAAGTTATGGGATAGAAGAGAATGCAGCATAGAAAATATTTCCAATGTATCATTCAAGAATTAGAGAATGTTTTCATTTCCAAAGCTTAGCTACTAATAAAGAAAAGTCAATTTAGCATTTAAGATTTGCAACTGTAAAATTGCATTTTAGGAAACATTTATACATATATATTTGAAACAATAATAATTCTAGAAGAAATCATGAACTTGAGAGTGAGGGGACACAGGAGGAGTTGGAGGGGGAGGAAGGCATAGAACAAATGAAAATACAGTATTCATGTGAAATTCTAAAAAAAAAAAATTTAAAAAATTAAATAGAAAAAGGTTTATACCTCATGCTTAGAAGCAAGTAGGTTGACATCAAGGTAAGGGGTATGCTGGACAGTCGCTGAGAGAGAGCAGTTTGCTCAGGAGTGATATCACCTAGGAAGAGGCTGCAAGAAACCAGAGCTGGTACAGTGTCAGTTCTGCAGACCCAAGCCCACCACCACTAATGCATCCTAGCTTTTGTGTGATCATCAACAAAAGCCAGAGATAACTAAAATCATGCTCCATTTTAATTATGTTGTGGATTAAACAACTCAAGTACTCTCAGTCTTTTCTAACTAAATCACTATAATAATATTAACTCCTAAACGAATAATTTATTATTTTCTAATGAAATAAAATTTATTGCTTTACACTCAAAACAAGTGGTTTAAAAAATAAGGAAAATTCACCATTTCATAAAAAAAGTGAATGATACAGAAGTATTACCAACAAAAGGTTGCTATGTGTCCGTGTGCTGAAAATGTCATAAGGGCAAGATATCAATGCCATTAAAGAGAAATTAGCAAAGTGTCTGAGTTCAATAGAGAATAATTTTAGGTAGGTAACATTCAGTAGCTGAGAGAGGAGCTATCATTCCAATAATATAGCCACAAAGTCATATGTAATGTATTGTTTGAAAAATAAGGAATAAAATTATGTATGTATGTGTATATGTGTGTGTGTATGTATGGGACATTTGATCTTAAAATTAATTATGGAGGATAAAGACACAGAGAATTTGTCTCATCTACAAAGAAGAGAAGATTCATTAAGCTTTGTCTTCTCCAAAGTGAAATATATTTTAGTTCAAGTATTTGAAATACTTTTAAAGTTGACCCCTTTACACACAAACAAAACAATAAATACATTATAATTCTTTGTAACAGTATATTAGAAAACTCCAATGTAACAAATAGAAATGCATAATATGAAGTTGATTACCAGGACACCAAAAATGCTCTCTAAAAAAATACATTTTTATAGATAATTCTAAGAAAAATTGTCATACCTATAAAGATAAAATCAGAAAAATATGGCCTTAAAGGTTTTGACATTCAACAGGAAAATTTGATTTTGCCTATAATTACAAAAGTAAAGCTTTTGAGAAAGGTTTCTAATAGAATCTAGTAAGACTCTGTAATGCTGATGACAATTTTACTTTATTGTGAATTATGTATTTTCAAAATCCTTGCAGACAATTTGCCAGTGAGTCACAAAAGTATTCAGAGCATTGCATAACCTTCACAGAATATTTGCTGAGAATGAGACACATTGGGAAATTTGAGAAATTTGACTTGACATTATTGCATCTGTGCCAAGCACATTTGCCGAAGTTCTTCAGTGGTTAAGCACTCTGGACATCCACACAGGAAGTGGGATAGAGGATATTCTGTGGGCAGTGCCGAGTCACAGAGGGACTGAACTCACAAAGACAAAGAAAAACCAGTGGCAGGATTCAAACCTGGGATTTGGTGTGCAGGTCCTACAGTAGAGGAATCTCGAGACTACACTGCTGGGCCGGTTTCCTTACCTGATCCTTTACTAGTCTTTTTTTCCCCACTTTACTAGTCTTATGTGTGTGCTTTGGAGTTTGCTGAGCAGAGTTTAAATCCTGGGTGACTGCATAATTCTTTGCTTCTACTTCATCTTTCATAGAGATAAAAAGAGTGCCTGGAAGGATCTGGGGAGATAGCGCAGTCAGTAAAGTGCCTGCTATGCAGGCATGAGGACCTGAGTTCAAATCCTCAACACCCATAAAAATCTGGGTCTGATGGCAAGCTTCTGGAACTCTAGCATAGGGCATGTGATGTGAGATTAGACATGGGAAGACACCTAGAGCTCATTGGCCAGCAAGCTTAGCCAAAGAGGTGAGTTCTAGGGTCAGTGAGAGACCCTATTGATGGGACGAGAAAAGATAGTACGTATACCCATTGTGTATAATTTCTACTGCTAAATAAACCTTGACTTTTATTTGTTATACATCTGATGGGGACTCTATAGTTCTATCCCTACCTGACCATAAGCTTGCCAGGTGACTTTGGATGTATCTGTTAATCTCTGAGAAAGTTGGGATGGATTAGGTGATCTCTTCTACCAGGTTTAGAAATTTACTAATGAGACTATCTTGTCTAGTTTAGTGTCAAGATCTAAAAAAAATTGGAGCCAGACATACCTACCTGTATATCCCAGATCAATTTATATAAATGCAATTGGGGTATATTATTTACACCCCTTCTTCCTTTCTTCACTGACAACATGGTACCAATAAAGATCTATTGCTGATTCCAAGAGATTGTATCTGTATGATATCTTAGCAGAGTGGGGTCAAGAGTAAGAGTTCAAAGAAGGTAGCCATTGTTAGCAGGACCCTAACATGGGCTTTGTTGGAGATATTTTCCCCCTTTCCAATAACAAGGGGCTTAAATATAGCATCCATTCTAATTTTGAATATTCCATTTATTGTCCACACATACTATCTATAACTTATGTTGGGAATTCAAATATTTTTGTAGGAAGATTTCTTGTTAATAGATATGTTTAGAATTTTGCAGAATCCTAGTAGGCTTTATTTTTTTTTCCACGAAAAGTCTTAGAGCTGATTTCTTATGCATTAAAGGCATGACTGGAGGAGGAGAAAGTGGGTATTGGGCAGCAGTGTGGGTCAAAGGTGAAAAAAATCATCTGGGAAAATCTACATAATAGAAATTGAGTCCTTAGTGAAAAACCAGGTGGAATTCCATCAAAGTGTGACCATGTGTTTGGAATTAGACACTTTCAGGAAAACCTATTAAAATGACAGCAAGGCTTTCAGCAATTGAAGGTTTGGTGTTTCAGGGGATAGAATGGCAAGTCCTGTCTAAATGGTTTCTATCTTACATCAGTGTGTGGGTTGTGTGTCTGTCGATCTATTATATCTATGTCTGTCTATCATCTATCTATCTGTCTACCATCTATCATTCTTCTATCTATCTACCTATGTATAAATCCATAGCCAATATATGGCAATTATCTATCTACCTATAAATCAATAATCTATCTATCTATCATCTATTAATCAATTATCTATCATCTTTCTATCTATTATCTATCAACCAATTATCTATCTATCATTTATCTATCTATGTATCTATCTCTATTATTTATCCATCTATCTATCATGTATCTGTTATATATCGATCATCTATTATACATCTATCTTTATCCCTTATCTATCTATTATCTAGCATCTATCTATCTATCTACCTACAGACCTACCTACCATTTATCTTCTATCTATCTATATTAGTTATACGTATATGTTGGTGATATATATGTATAGATTTATGCTAGCAGGTTATGATCTAAAATAAGATAACTTCTATCCCCATTCTTCCACCCTTACCCACCCTTTCTTCCACACACTGTACTTGGAGAGTCCCAAGATGCAAATCCTGCATTATCTATTCCTAGTCTAAAAATAGATTTAAATGATGATGAAGAACTCTGAAAGAGTCACAGGGCTAAGGAATTAATTCCATCAGTGTTATTGATGTGCCACATTATATGCTTTTAATGGGATCATTAGCTGAAGGATAGAATAATAAAAACTGAAAGCTAAAGCAAAGCTTGGAGGTAAATGAACCCAGATCACTTATTTCAAAGATGAGGCAAAGGAACCTGAGAGGGTTACATGGCTTTGTCAAAGTCACTTGGCAACTGAGTGGCAGGCTGGGGTTGGCACTCCATCCTGGACTCTGAACATGTCAATACATCGTCATCCCAGGCTGAAGTATCTCAGTTCCATAATGACATCATAGGACACTGATTGTCTGGGGGGACAAGAAACACTTACAAGAAAGCAAGGGCCCTGCTCGTTTGCTCTTGTTCTTATTAGTAAGCCTTTGTGGGGAGAGACTGGCACTCCAAAATTGTGACATGATAAATATCAGCCCTGAAGCTTAGATTCCAATGTCTAATTCACCAAAGAGGAAAACCATAGAAATATTGTCATTATAGCCTTTAATTCAGCACAGTGTTCTAAAATATGATTTTCAGGTATCAAGAGGGGAAGATGCCTAGCTGTGTGTAACCTGGGAAAAGCCTGAGTAATCCGTAACCTGATTGAGATAACCTTGGCAGGAACATGGGAAGCCTGCTGCCTAGTTGCATAATGTGTTGTCATTGGAGAGAATGGAATCTTACACAAAAAGTAATTTTAAAAATTCAAAAGGCACAGGACATTATGTTATTTCCAGATATAGTGGGGCTAGGATTTGGTTTCTGGAGGTTAGGGAGATCACGACTGAGAGCAGATCTGCCTGATTTAGGAGTCCAAGCTCCTAGCTACTAGAAAGCTACAGATTATAGACAATTGAAACACAATTTAGAAATCACCTATGGGCCTCCTCCAGAGAGCCGTCATGGCGGTTTGAGAGATTCTTTTATTTTGCTATTTTTTCCTTGACTAGAAAATTACCTTTATTATTTCTTCCTCTACCATTCTCTTTGCTAGACTCTTTCTTTATTCCTATTATTGATGTAATTCTTTTCAAAACTACTGAAAAGATGGAAACCAAGGGGTATAGATAGATGCATATGTGTATATACATGTACATGTGTGTGTATATGCATGTTTATGGTATGTGTATGTGTGTGTGTATGTGCATGTGTGCGTGTGTGTGTATGTGTGTGCATGTGTATGTCTCTGTGTATGTGTGTGTGTGTATGTGTATGTCTGTGTGTATGTGTGTGTATGTGTGTATGTGTGTGCATGTGTGTATGTGTGTATGTTTGTGTATGTCTGTGTGTATGTGTGTGTGTATGTCTGTGTGTATGTCTGTGTGTATGTGTGTGTATGTCTGTGTGTATGTGTGTGTGTATGTGTGTGTGTATGTGTGTGTGTATGTCTGTGTGTGTGTGTGTATGTGTGTGTGTGTGTATGCGCGTGTGTGTATGAGGATGTGGGAGGAAGCAGGGAATTTGGAGACAGATGATGAAAAGTTTTGACTGAACAGTGTTTTGAAAGTCTGTCTGTCTGCCTCCCCCCTCCTCCCTCCCTCCCTTCCTTCCCTTCCCCTCCCTCCCTCTCTCTGTTTTCCTTCTTTCCTTCCTTCCTTCCTTCCTTCCTTCCTTCCTTCCTTCCTTCCTTCTTTCGCTCTGTCTCAGTAAATAGGCCCGGTTACCTTGACACTTACATATAGTCCAGGACAGCCTGCCTAAAACTCACAAAGATCTTCCTGCCTCTGCCTTCTGAACACTCTTATTAAAAATATGCACTGCTACACTGGACCTTGAAAGTATTTTTCAGTGACGTTTGGCAATGGAAAGAAAGCAGCTTTTATGAGATACATGAATACATTTTCATTATGACAATGCACACATGCATACACTGCCAAAACAAATACTTTTAAAGTTTTACTTTATTGTGTGTGGAACACCTGGGTTTCTTCAACTCTATTTTTTTCCTACCTGAGGTAATTGTGATTTTTATAATACTGACCAGTCATGATTCTCTAACCTGTTTTCCTAACCTTTTAATATGAATTGTAGACCTTAAATTTGAGGAAGCAGAAAAAACAATAGTTTATGATAGTTGATTGATGTGAACATCTCTTTTTTGTGTGTTTTATTATTGACCCATGGGGCCAACCCTACCTCAACCAGACTTTTTACTGAGCAGAATCAGGCAGCCATTCTGACTTTAATTAGGAATATATGACAAGTCAATTTACCTAGAGTGTGAATTCAATATTAATCTGTGAGAAATAAAGCCAGGATGGTGCTAGCAATATCATGTAACATCTGGCGCTTGGATTCTTCATGGACAAAGGTGTCCAGGATACGGTGGTGGGCAGGACTCAAAGCTGAATGTATAGATGTACCACATAATGAAGTTTGGGTCAGTAATGGACTGCGTATATGTCAGTGACCCCATGAGAGTCCATGGAACTTATGATGGCCATTGTTACATGCCGTTACACAGTGCATTTTTGATGAAATATGTATAAACCTGATGTCAGTCATATAAAAGCTCACCAACAAAATTAGGAACAATTACTTTAAGGTGTTACTGTAATAAATGATTATTTATTTATTATTACTTTAACCAGTGTGTATATTTACTCACATATACCTTTTCATTGATATTTTAGAGTGTATGACTTATGTAAATTCTTATTATAAGATAATGTATAGTGTTATGATGGTAACAGCATAAAGCATGCCTTGGACCAGATTGCATTAGAAACTACATTATGTATTATGATGATATAAGTCATTGTTGTCGGTGTAATTATATCCAATGCTCTCCGTGCAACTATAAGACCTGCTAATGATGTATTTCTTGGAACATATACCTGTCCTTAGGCCAATGCATGACTCTGTATAATCTAAACTATACGCACGCGCGCACACACACACACACACACACACGTATGTATATACTCATATATGTGTATATATTTCTAGTTGTTTGCTTATCTAAATGCCATGGTGCTTAACATTCAAATCTAGGCTCACGTTTTTGTTTGTTTGTTCATTTGTTTTGTGTGAGTGTGTGGGTACACACATGCCATAGCATGCTTATTGTGGTCAGAGGGCAATCTATGGGAATCTTCTATTTTCTTCCACCTGTGAGTTCTGGGAACTGAGCTCAGGCCAAGCTTGGAAGCAAGTGCTTTATGGGCTGAGCTACTTCTCTGGTCCTGCAGTTCCTTTTCTTTTTATTTACTCTTCTCTTATACAATATATCGTGACTGCAACCCCCTATCCACTCATCCAAGTCCTCTTCCCATCTCCCCTCTCTCCCAGATCCACTGCACCTCCATTTCCCTTCAGAAAAGAGTAGGTCTCCCAGGTATATCAACTCAACACAGCATAACAAGATGAAATACGACACAAACCCTCATATCAAGGCTGGATGAGGCAACCCAGTAGGAGGAGAGATGTCCCATGAACGTGCAAAAGAGTCAGACACACCCCGACTCCCTTTAGGAGCGCCCCTCCCCTTAACACACAAGAACCAAGCTAAACAACCACAGCATGTATGCAGAGGAGTTTACACACACCTATGCAGGCTCCAGGACTGCCCCTTCAGAGCTCAGTTGTTTTCTTCACAAATGCTGTGATATGGAAGCAGTACCTACTACTTCCTTCTACTTTTACAGCTCTCCAGGAGATGTGCACATGACTCTCCAGTGTGCCACACGGGTACCCAAGTGTTTCTTTCCTGACTCTTTGTAGAGGAGGAGTAGCCCCACATCGACAGGGTAGTGCAGGGCAATGCCTGCAGCAGGATACACACTTTCCTCGAAATCTGATCTCTTGGCAGTGGGATCAGAAGGAACGGGGCAGAGGTATCACACTTTTCAAAGCTTTCGGAAGATGTACTAAGTTAAGGCATGATTGACACGGCATTTAAAGAAATGTCTCAGTTGTGCATTTTATTGAGTATTGGGTCATTACCATCACCGTTAAAACAACAGGCCATTTCTGGACTGGAGGGATGTTGGTTTTTTTTTTTAATATTTCTTTTTTTCTTTAATTTTTTTTAATTTTCATATTTTATTTACATTTCAAATGTTTCCCCCTTTCCAGATCTCCCCTTTGGAACCTTCCCATTCCCTCCGCCCTCCCCCTGCCACTATGGGGGTCCACCCACCCACCCACCCACTCTTGTCTTCCCTCCTTGGCATTCTCCTATATTGGGGCATCTAACTCCCTCTGGCCCAAGGGCCTCTCCTCCCCCTGATGGCTAACAAGACCCTCCTCTGCCTCATTTGTGGCCAGCACCATGGGTCCCTCCAGAGGGATGGTTTAAAAGCACGTAATGACTTATCTGAGGACTGGAGTTTAGATCCAGGTACCCACATCAAGTGGTTTACCCCTTGCCATGCACATGTGAACACGCACGCGTGTGCTCGCACGTGTACACACACACACACATAATAATAATAATAATAATAATAATAATAATAATAATAATAATAGTAAACATGTAAAAATAAACCTTTTAAAAAATAGGCAGTTTCCATCATCACATAAACCTCTCTTGTATCCAGTTGCATGCTATTTCCTGCGGCACCAGCCATCAACACTCAGAAACAACTTATCTCCCTATATGTATGCCTGTAAGCTTTGCCTTTTAAAGAATTTACTGGTAATGGGATGGTGTAATAAGCCTTTGAGTCTAGCTTCACATGCTCAGTACAGTCCTTTAAAGATAACGTCCATGTTGGTGTGCATAGGAGAGTGGGTTCTCCCTGTTCACTGCCAAGAACTATTCCATTGTAAGGATCTACCACAACATACTGAGCCATTTAGCTCTTGATTCCTATCTGGGTGGATTCCCAGTTGGCCACTGATGAATAAGACTACTATAAATACCTGGGACTTGGTGTGGACATATGTTCTCACATTTTTCTTGAGTAAATACCTGGCTGTGGGATGCTGGGTCATATGATAAGCATATGCTCAGTGTTATGGGAAACTGCTAAGCTATTTTCTGAAGTAGTTGTGACATTTTATATTCTAAGTGGCAACATGAAGGCATCCCGGGCAGCCCACTTCTTTCTCTTCTTAGATCTCAAGGGCTTGGGGATGGATTCTCGGTACCTTTCTGAGGACGTCACACACACTCCTACTACTTCTGCTGTGTACAGCTTCACCGAAAGGACGGTGCTCATCCCTGAAGCAAGAATGTTTAAAATTTACCTTGTAGTTTCGTCCGTGATCTGCCAGCCATTTAAGTGTGTTGCTTGATTTCTAAATATTAGCAAACAGAATACAGCATCCTCTGTTTCTGACTTGTGAGTTGATCCTGTGTGGGCAGAGAGCCACTCTCTTTAGAGTGAAATATTGGTTTGATCCTCAGCCCTCAACGGCACTCAGACACAAGAGATGAGAGCCTCTGTGTGTTTTGGTTTGGGTTTTGTTTTCTGTATAATTTTGGTTCCTTTAAGTTCCAGAGACTTATGTTATGGGGTGCTGGGTAGTCTGTGTGGGTGTGCGCTTCTGAAGAATGGGCACTCTGCTCTGTAGACCACAGTGGGCTTCAGATAGGCTTCTTGCAAGGGGTGTGTTTCTCTTTAGGGCTGAGAGTGTATCAGCTCATCTGGGAACCAAGATCTCCAACGGTATTTAATTAGGTTCCCAAGTCCAGGGTGTCACCTTTTCTCAATTGGGACTAAATGTGACAAAGCACTGCCTGGAGTGGTAGCTTTGTACTCCTCTGGAGCATTATTCTCTTCACGGTAAACTCTCTGGTGCACCCTCAGATTTCTGTACTGACAAGCGACTCTACAGACTCTTGCTTCTGAGGCAGGGTTCCTTATTCTTTCCAGGTCTTACTATGTAGCCCAGGCTGGCTTCAAGCATTTGCTCTTCCCAATTCAGGTTGTCAAGTTCTAGGGTTACAGGTGTGCATCGCCACTCCAGGCTCTTTGGTGCCTCACCTTATTCACCAGCAGTGTTTTCTTGTCTTTCTCCAACCCATCTGGCAGTGGCACCAAATCACACAGCCCATATAACCACCACTTTGCCTAAGTCTCTCCTCTCTGGT
>JADRCH010000006.1:29861510-29896013 GCA_019843965.1 Rhynchomys soricoides | reverse complement strand
GAGAGAGAGAGAGAGAGAGAGAGAGAGAGAGAGAGAGAGATCAATTTAGATGGAGAAGGGATGATGTAGGGGGAAAGTCTAACACACAGAATCACACAAGTGTCTGTGGGGAAATATTTGGGGTCATAGGACTAATCAGTTGGTCAGGACATGGTTGAGAGAGAAAGTGGCCTGCCAAGGAAGTTGGTGTACAAGCTGCCCCTTTACGAGTTACATCAGTTACATCTGGTGTCTGTAGACCAGAGCTCTAGATCACTCACAACTTGCCCCTCTCTGACTGCAGAGGTTCTCTTTATCTGCCCAGAAAGAAGGTGTCAAGGTTTAGGTATAAAAGGAACCACAAGCTCCCTATGGTCCCCAGCTGGTGTTGCTATTGAGAAGTAACTGATTCAAAGGTCCTGGTTTTCTCTGTAGATTAATCCATTGATAAGGAGTTAGGTAGTAGTCGCTGGGGTCTGATTGGAGGAATTAGGTGGCTTCATGCTTGCCTTTGTAAGGTGTATCTATCTCCTGCTACTTCCTTTTCTCTGTTTGCTTGCTGCTTGCATGAGGTGAGCTGCCTCTTTGTAGGGAATAGAAAGCCACAGGACCAGAGTATGTTTAGACAACATGGTATTGATAAGGATATCCAGTAATGAGTCTGCAAAAGTATGGGTGACACAGGGTGTTCAGGGAACCCCAAAGTAAACAGTGATGCAGTCTGTTGCATGGTTATTTTTGGCAGAGTGCCATTTTTGTGTGACTTTGTATAAACATGGCTTTGAGTTCTCTGTCTTCTTCACCTGTCTATATGTGTTTGTTTCTAGGCCTGTGGCTAGTCTGTATGTACCTGTGCCTAACTATGGGTGGCCTGTGTGTGCCAGGATTTGCCTGGGTACCTGATGGCAGCTGCCTGCCTTGCATCCCTCATCTTGAGCGAATTAAGTATGTCTTCACTAAGGCTTCTTGATTTTACTTCAACCTCCTTGGCCTCCCATGACCTTCTTCCTTTCTTGGCATCAGAGCTTGGACCTCACACTAGTCTACAGCAGGCTCCTATTACCACAATGTTTTATCTTATTTCTGGCCCATAATATCAGAGCCAGGGACCACAGACTGAAAACTAAGAAACCATGAGCCAAAACAAGTCTTTCTTCAAGTTCTCAGGTACTTCTGTTGCATGATGGAGAAGCTGGCTAACACAGACAGGGCTCTTGTCCAGAGGCGCTGGGAAAAGCAACAGATAAAGGAACAGATAATACCACATGGACCAAAAATCATGCCAGAAAGAAAATTCTCCTTAGCCATTCTCTGGCCAACACTCAGCTCACTTTCCATCTTCCTTGGGAGAGGTCTGCTGGGAAGTTAAACTGGTGGGTCCTGGATGTTTGACTCTGGATTAGAGACTAGGTTAGAAGTGCAGATGCAGGGGGCTTAGGAGAACAGAACTGAGCCAAGAAGGAAAGAGTCTTTCTGTGGATTTCAATCACCGAAGATGCTCATTTTCTGTTTCTATTCACTGCTGGGAAATGTTGGGATGAATGAGGCCTGATGGGAAGGTTTCTTGCTGGTGATACTTTCTCCATTACTTGTCTTTCACTACCTGACAAACTATCCCAGCACTGACAGATTGAAGAATCTCTGAGTTTCCTGCTCTTGATTCTATGTCATAACTTGGGCTTGGCAATTCTAATGCTGTCATGCCCGGGGTCACTCTTGTGGCTCTTCTAGTAGCTCGAGCTGGGTATTCTAAACTGAGCTTATACATGCTTGGCCAGAGGTGCTCCCTTTTGGTCTGGCCTCCCTCTGTGGTTCCCATCATAAAATGGCTTGTCTCGGCTTCCTTACATAGTTGTGGGTTCCAAGAAGGCCAGAGCAGAGCTTCCAGGTCTTTTGGAGGGGTCTCTGTTTGGTCGTCCCATGCAGACACTGTTTAATCTGGCCAACTAGATCACACATGCAGTACAGAAGGAGGAGGAAGGGTTGATTCCATCAAACGAAAAGATATCAAGCTTGACAGTCATTATGGCTCCTTCAAAACTCATGAAAAGTTGAGCATAGTAGCCAATGTGTCTGTAATCCTAGTCCATATCTACAAGGAGGTGGAAGATAGAGACAGAAAAATCCCTGTAACATTAGGGGCTGGCTAGTGTAGCTCCAAGAGCAGCAAACAACAGAGACCTTAGCTCTAAACAGCTGAAATGAAGACCAACACTTAAGGTTTACCTCTGATTTTTTCATGTATGTGTTCTCTCTCTCTCTCTCTCTCTCTCTCTCTCTCTCTCTCTCTCTCTCTCTCTAACAGACACACATGGGTCCACCTCTTTGAATGGGAGAAATAGGCAAGTTACAGTGCACAGGGGCATAACTCTCTGGGTAGAGAGTGACCATCAGCCATCTTTGGATCTTACCTGTCACATGATTAAGGCTGATGAGAGAAGAATGGAATCATGAGTAGTTGTGTTACAGAGTGCACATAACTAGTCCTTAATTTTTACCAAGAGCAAAAAAGATGAACAATGAATGTTTCCTTTTAAAGGAAGAATGGACCATCATAAGATTCTAATAAGCAACTGTCACGAATGAGGGCATAAAAGCCAGTGGATGTCACTACAGGGAGGTTTTAATGGTTTTTATTAACCTTACTAAATTTTTAAGATTTATTTTTATGCATGTATATATGTGTATGTTTACGTGAGTATATGTCATCTGTATGCTCCCATACCTAAGAAGGCCAGAAGAAGGTGTCAGATTCCCTGGAGCTAAAGTTACAGGCAGTTGGGAGCCATCAGACGTTGGTGCTGGGAACTGAACTCTGGTCCTCTAAGAGAGCAGTTCATGCTTTTAACTGCTGAGGCATCCTTCCAGCCCAGGGATGTTCTAATTTTTAAAGTTTGACTATCTAAAGCTATTTTAGTAAGTTGGAAATAAGGTCAGCAAAACCCCAAGAAGGACTTTCTTATGCTAACTCTGCTAAAAAGACAACTATAATAAATCTCACCGGCCATCTGCTTAAATTACAACTGGAAGTTAGCTTTTATATGGCCTGTCATTTTCATTTGAGAAGCTAAATGGAAGAATGAAATCTACAAATATTTCAAGTGGAACTAACCCTAGGATGCATGGGACAGTTCATGAGAATCCAGTAACAAAAAAATGGATAGAAATGTAATAGGGACACAAACTGATATTTTTTGTTTATCTACATGGCTGGGCAGATTATAAATTATAATCCTAAGTATTGGGCAATATTATCACTCTTTTACAGATGAGCCATCAGTGTTTCTGCAAGGCAAATGACTCACTTTGGACAGACAGTTAGAAAGTCAGGTTTCAACTTGAGACTTGCCCTTGTTCTAGCTTATTTCCAATGTGTATTCACGTACAATTTTACAAGTGCATCAAACATACACATTTTACTTAGCCTACTCTGAAAACATAATTGTACCCTAAATTCCCACTTCCCCGCTTTGCAGTTATGGTTTTAGTGACTGCATGGTATTTTAATGCATTTTTGGTATGTTGGACCAAAATTTGTTTATCATCATCCTGATGTGAACATTTAGATTGTTTAGATTAGGACTTAAGACTCTGAATTAGATCGAATCCGGTTTAACAAAATTGCTGAGGAGGTTTGTAACGATTTTGTGGATCACATATGTCTACCTCCCCCCCGCCCCCCCACCCGTTATTTTCCTTGAACTTATGTTTATTAACATGATTTGACCTGCTTGGATAATTGGCAGCGACTAAATACATGGAATTAGGCACGTACTTATATGTATCTGATGTTTTCATTCACAGCAACCAAGCCCCCTTTGTGTATTCCAGGAGTGGTTCCTTGCCAAGAACAAAACTGTTTGCTCCTTAAAAAGAGCATTTTCTGAATGACCACAAAGGGATTCCTTACAAGTACCAGGGCCTTGCTGGGAGGGACCTACATGCACATACCAACTCTGACCAGTAGATGGCTCTCTTTCATTCACCCTCCACTGCACTGTTCCTCCTGAATGGGAACACTTGGAAAACCCAAGAGTGGGAGGCATCCCCCCCATACCTGGCCTCTCCTCCCTCCTGTCACCTAGTTTTCTATTCACTGCCTAGGGGAAGTCAGGACAAGTGCTTTGGGTCCAAATGCATCCTCTGTTTCACAGAGGGGAACTGGTGGTGTCTGCAAGCCATCTACTCTGAGCTGGAAGCGAAGCCGCCCTGCCCTGCTTTTCTTAAAAAGCACCATGCTCACAACTAGAGGCCGTATTACCTGAGTCATAACAATTAATTACATTCGGGGAGGTGAGAAGACGAGATTTAATGCTCTAATGCGATTTGAATTTAGGCTGTTATCTCATCCCGCTGCTATTTAAAACAAAATCTTTTTTTTTTTTCTTTTCCTATGAAAGTATCTGCAACTAAAGATGGTTTCAAAGCTTGTCTGAAGACATCCTTGGCAACTGAAGATTCCTATTTTAGCTGCCTGAGGGGTTTCGTGTGTATGTTTGGAGTTGCTAGATTTTATTAAATGAAGTGCATCTCTTTCACTTTGGGGATGTGATTAAAGAGAAGTAGGAGACAGGGAAGACATATTGCATCAGGAATTTTCTAGGTGTTAAAGTGCACAGGGGAACTACTTACTAGGGAAAGGGGAGGAGGGATCTTATCTGAAAATGACAGGGACCATATCAGCAAAGCTGGAAGGTATGTCTCCATACAGGGTGAGCAGTTTTTGTTTGATCTATTTTTTATTTTTTCAAGACAGGTTCAGAGCAGTCTCTGGGACCCAGAAAGGGCTGAGAAGGTCCAAGTTAGCGGGAGAGCCCTGTGGCTATCTGGTGAGATAAAGATCAGCTTGTGTCATCCCTGTGGCTTTACCATTGGCTCAGCGGGACACCCGCGAAGTCCTGAGTTTTCCTGAACCAGAACCAAAAGCCTGAAGTGTTGGTTCTGAATATCCGCTGTGCTCCTCACATGGCAGTGTGTACCCTGGGAAATGGGGCTTCTGTTCAATTGAGTAGACTCTGGAACATTTTGTTTGGTGGACAGCACTCCTTCTGTACTGGATAAGGAAGAGGAACGGCTTGTCCCAGGCCAGGAGCTGACTTTGATTTCGCATGGGCTGTGTGAGGTCCCATGATGCTTTCCTCCCAACTCTGCTGACCTTTGGAACTTGCCTGGCAATAGTTTCGGTCCATGGTCTCCCTTCGCTCCTCTCTGTATTTGTTCTGCTTCATAAGCTCTTTCACAGGTCTTGTTCCCACCCTTTTCCTCAGCTCTGTGACAGATGTTCCCCAGAGCCCCTGTCTCAGATGGGTTTGCTTCCTGTGACATATCCTTGGTCAAGAACTTCCTCCTTCATGCCATCCATGTGCATTGTTGAAGCCAGTCTCTGACCCTGTGATCTGGACAGGTGACCCAAATTCAACATGTCACATTTGTCTCACTGACACTCTGGGGATAGTCACATTTGTCCCACAGAAGGGCCTAGAGGTAGGGAGCAGGCTTACTCTGGTGCTTTCTGAAGTTTAGTACTAGCCTGGGAGTCTCTAGACTTGGGAGGTCAGGATGGTGGCCTCATGGGTTCTCAGAGCCCGGTTAGTACCTGGAAGATCTGGAGATGGATGCTGTTGGTGAGCTATGTGTCCTTTCTCTCTTAAGGCTCTCCAGATCCTTTATCCATCACAGAGTCCCGCAGCATGCCAATGCCTATAGGCTTTGCGTCTTAAGGATGTACTTCTCTGCTTTTCTCTATACACCAGCCCCTTTGCTTTATTTCCCAACATTTACTACCAGCAGACCTTTCCTCCTCCACCACCATCTCCCTAGTGTAATTAATATAAGCTCAGCAGAGGGGTATGCTCTTGTCCTTTACTGAGCACCGCTGTATCTCCAGAACTTAGTGAAGCAGGTGGAGTGTAACTCAGTTAACCCAAGGGGTTAAAGCTCTCCCATGCATGTCCCAAGTGATTCAGAGACCCTCACTGAATGAAACCCCCGGGGAGGGGCATCACTATCTTTCTCCCCGGGCCCTTTCTCCCGGGGCCACTTTGTGCCTTCTCCCAGATCTGGTACCAACTTAGGGGCTTGACCAGCTTCTAGCCTCTCCAGGGTTTGCGGGACGCCAGGGTCTGAGGGGTACAGACCCCACAGCCCTGGGCGCCGGTTCCCCCCCTGGCAGAAGCCCGCCCGGGCATGCTCAGACCGCGCAGGTCCGGGCGGCAGCGGGGGGAGGAGGGAGCGGTCGCGGCGCTGGGGCCCGGGCGGAGCTGCGCAATCGTCTGAGCTGCGCACCGACTGGCGGCCGGAGCGGAGCCCACAAGTTGCCGGCAGCGGAGCTCCGCCTCGTCCCGCTCTTAGCCCCTGCGCCCACCGGGCTGCGGCCGGCGCCAGGACGCTCAGCCTGCAGACGCTGACCCCAGATGTGACAGCGGGACCGCAGCTCCCTCTCCTTTCGGGCGCAACCCACAGAGTCTCGCCAGCGTCTCCTCTGCCAAAACCCCACGGTTGGAAGATGTGGCAGCCGGCTACTGAGCGCCTGCAGGTAAGGGGCAACCGAGAGGCCCCGGGGCCAGCCTGGAAGAGGAGGTGCTGGGTTGAAATAGCCAAGGTGATGCTTTGCTCATTTTCAGGGATTTACACCCCCATTACACCCCTCCCCAAGACCCCTTATCTCCACCATCCTGCAAGATTTATCTATGGTAACTGGATGCATGTGTGCTCAGCCCAGAGTTCCGACCCCATTCAGGGTCACGGGATGATGAAAATGATCAAGGAGCTGCCTCCAGCCTTACAACTTTTGGCCTGGAGGTGTTGGTGTTGGTACGCGTGTTGATATAAATAACATTAGACTTTCTGAACAGCATTAAAGATTGCATCCCACTAATACAATTTACTGGTCTGGGGTTAAGATGTTTGAATTCAGATCCCCCACCGCCTCCTTTTTTTTTTTTTTTTTTCTCTAGGAAAAGACAGAACAAATGATTTGTGAAAGCATGCATTTGCCAATATAATTTGGAAATGTCAAGCTTGGTTTGGCTTGGTCGTGGTATGCGACTTATTTTCTTTTTCCCTCATTCGTTGGCACTCTCTCCCCTTCATGTCCCCTAAAACCAAGCTTCTGAAGATATTTGAAAGGCAGAAGTTAATTTCAGCCAGGAACGATGATGTCCCGGCTCATCCCACCAAAAGTTTTTCATTGCTGTCCCCTGACATGTCACAGGGTCTTTGATTTAGTTTCTGAAGCTAGGGAGCTGGGAGAGTAAGGTAACACAAGAAAGAGGGGAGTTTCCCCAGATAGGACTCATTCAGTGACACTTTGGTCCTTGGGATGGCCCTGGCTGGAAGGTTTGATGGCTGCCATTTGCTCACAAACACTCTCCAGGGGGACAGCAGCCTTGCTCTAAATCCTGCAGCTAGACTTTTGGCAGACTCAGGGCCATGCTGTTGTGTAGTAAACTTTGAAGAAGTGTTTAAGTGGTAAAAATATAGCAGGCTGAGTGTCTGGAGACTTAGGTTAGAGAGGCCAGGATCCTGGCTGACTTGGGAGGTTTCTCAAAGAGCATTTCAAGCTCCAAACACAGACAGCCCCCTCAAATGCACAGCAAAGCCAACTCTGCCTCCAAGCCTTTATCCACAGTGTTAGCCTGCAGGGGGCATTGCATTTCCTAGAACTGGATTACCCTCACCTCACAAAAAAAGCCCTTCCCAATGGTCTCCAGGGTTGCAGCTTGGGGAAGAGCATGTTCCCACTTATAGAGAGACCTGGATACCAGGCCAATTCCTTCAGGTCTCAAACAGATTAAATCAAACCCCTTGGCTAGCTTTGGAGATGAAGACATGGTGCCCAGTCTCCTGACCCTCCTCTAGTTTATTAAGAGAACATCTGAGTACCCCTGGGGCAAGGTAATCTAAGTGTATTTTATAAGTGGTATCAGATGTCAGTGGTGCATTCAAATTTCTCTCTTGGTTGAAGGCCTGAATTCAATTCTAGAGAATCAGAACGAGTGAGCAGAAGCGGTGGTCGACATCCAAGTGTTGAGAATAGGTCTTGGAAGTCCTTTTAGAGATGTGGTCACAGGCCCTCAAGGTGGTGTGTATTGCCTGGACTCCTCTGAAGTATTTGTAGGTTTTCATCTGTTAAAATTATTCTTCCTGGCCCATTTCATTCTTCTCTGCTCTGCAGCACATGACCCTTGGCAGGCAAGTCGTCTGGTGTTAATCCCCTGTGGATATTGTTCCTTGATTGACACGTTTCCTTGCCCTTCTGGAAAACATGCACATGTATTTTGTTGTGAGCATCTAAGTTTGGGTATGCTATGAGTTTGCTTTATTTTAAGGGGTCATGTTCAAAGTGCCTGGATTTTAGGTTTTTGCAAAGCTGTAGTAAACAGGGTTTATCACTGTGTAACAGCCAGTCTCTGTTACAGGTGCATACTTACTACTTACTACTGCATGGCTCCAAATTTAAAGACTGATCCCAAGTCTTGAGACTCCTAGAAGCAAGCCAAACTGGATACATATTCTTCCTGCCCATGGCTTCTTCCCAAATGGCATCTGGATTCTTCTTAAAGACATCTAGTTTATACGTTTTTGCTTCTGTGAGAGGAAACTCTCGAGGCTGAGTTGGTGAGAGGGGTGCTGGTAGTAAGTTATTGGTGCTGCTAGTCTTGGCATCTTTGTCAAATGGTTATCTCTGTAGTGTCTTTGCTGTCTGAGATGGGTTTCAGCCCCCCTGTGGTTCTCAATCATATAGATATAATCATACAATCATATAGATATAATCATACAATCATATAGATATAATCATACAATCATATAGATATAATCGCTTCTGCTTCTGATGTGTGTCCATGCCCAGTTACAAAGGACACGGACAGGGCAATGGGGGTGATATTGGGTGGGGAAGTTACCAGTGAGTCATGCTTTTCAGCGATGCATAAACCCCACTTTCTGCTCATAGATTTCTTCAACGTTGTCCTATACACTCACCCCATTTTTTCCCCTCACTGATTTTCAATGCAAACATTTTGAGAGGAGCCAGAGCACAGGAAATACTTCAAGGAAGCATTTTCTGAACTTCCCAACAGGACCAGACCATCTATCCGTTGTATAAACACCTAGACACAGAAGAGGCACAGGAGCAGATGACAGCATCTTTTCTTACTTGATTTTTATCAGTTCCCACTGGAAAGCTCAGAGGGTCTGGGAATGTGGCCCAACTTCCCTGAACCCAGACGTTCATCCTCTGACTGACCGTCTTTTCAGTGAATGCAGCGAGGGTTCAGGAGCCTTTCATCAGACTGAATTATTGTTATTATTATTATCTACTTGCAAACAAAACAACAACAACATCAACAAACGCTACTGCTATTTTCTGATTTGAAATTTAGTTCTTTGACCCAAATCCTGTCCAGGCAAATGGACCTGTTGCCCTGGGCAGGGCTGAGCTGGGTAATTTCTCATTCAGTCACAAGAATTGTGGCCACTTCATCTGCTCCCTTGAATGTTAAAACTGCTGTGTTTCACTCAAGTTTTTTCCTGGGCGCTTCTGCCATTAAACATATAATGGGATCAAAAGGGACACAGAGACTTAAATGGCCGTCCCCGTTTTGCTAAGTGTAAATATGAATTCTTTTCATCTTCTCCTCTGCAGAGTTGACTTTGTTTTCCTTGTAGAGACTCACAAGAGTTACAGATTTTAAAAGAGGCTATTTGAGGCACACTGTTTTCAGACAAGTGGAGGACTTTCTTTCAGTAGAAAAGAAATGAAGAAAGAAATATCTTTCAAATGGAGATATTACTTCAGTTTTGATACTTCAAAATCTGCCTGGGTTTTCCAGAGGATTTAATGATTGCTTCCAAAATGTAACCCAGTAATAATCATGAGTTCTAACTGACATGTAAGTCCTCAGAGGAGGGGAAGGCTGGTGATTCAAACAAGACTGTCAAGAGAAAAGAAGCCCACGAATTCTTAGGGGTGGCTGCATTGCAAGGATAGAGAGGAACTTGCTCAAAACAGTGCATGGAAGATAAGTTCTAGCAAATTCTATGACTATATATAAAGCACCTTTTCATAAAAGGCTCCATAAAGGTCTCAGCCGAATTATTTTTGGGCGATTACACTCTTTCCATGTTTACCCCTACATCTGGGTCTGTTTGCCTAAGATCGGATCCCTTCTTTGTGTCTTTATTCCCATTTTAGCCAATGCCTTGGGTAAAATAAGGAAGCACAGAAAGAAAGCAATGACTGCTGGACTTTACTTTTGGTTTCCTTTAAAATTTCTGGCTGATAAAGAGGTTGAAATTTGTATTGGAGACCTTTGCTGGTGCTGTGACAGTGTAGCTGACAGGAACAAACTTAACGGAGGGTTTCACTTGGTTCATGGTCTGTGGGAATCCAGTCCACCACGTTAGAAAAGGTGTGTTGGCTCAGCTTGCTCCATGGTGGAGGACCATGCTTCTGGGATTCTCTACCTTTCATACCTCAGAGAGACAGCAGATGGAGAGAGGAGGGATTCAGACTTACTACTTAATGGCCTGCTTCTTCCAGCTAGACCCCACCTCTCACAATGGAGCCACTAGTTGGGGACCAAGCATCCAAACACATGAGCCTATGGGGGCATTTCACATCTAAACTGTGACCAAAGTTTTCCACTAAATATTGCTTGAGTGATTTGGGAAGGGGAAAGAGTATATTGTTCCCCAGAATTGTCTTGTGCCTGCCCTGCTGTGTTATGCCTGCGGTATCTTTTCCTGATGCTGAGTGGATTGTTCCAGATTGATTTCTCTGTTATCATGGTGGTTTCGCTTGTCCCTGAGAAACAATACTGACAAGCCCTCTATCACAGCAGCTGGAAACATTAGACCTGGCTCATCAGGCAGACTGAAGGCTTGGGCAGTTGGACACTTTGCCAGGCCAACCAAATTGACAACAGGAACACAGACAAGAGTAGGGAGGGATAGCAGCCTATTTGTCCAGTGTGTGTTCTCTCTATTCAGTACTACATTGAGTTTTATATGAATTATCTGGATCATTTATTTAGCCATTTTTATTCCAATTCTATAGATAAAGAAATGAGAGGCCAGAGAAGTGAGCTGTCTAGTCTACTCTGATTTTGATCTCTGTAGCCCAGGCTAGCTCCAGGTTTGTGATCCTCCTGCTCCAGCTTTCTGAGTTACCTGGGTTATCAGCTTATATTCCAGCCTGGGCTGCTTTGACATTTCCATTTGCAGAAACATGGTTGTCTGTGTTGATCCAGGGTCCCCTAAAGTTTACTGACTCAGGTCTTTGAGAGAAATAAACTATTTGGTCACATGATTCCCAAATCTGCTTTGAGATGCTTTTCCAATGGAGCACATTGTATTTTTCTGAACTGGAGGCTTTAAGTCAAGCTCAGTTACCTGGACAGTCTGCCTGAGTTTAAACAGGAAGCTCCTTCTCAGAGGTCCTGCCTTCCCATCAAGTCCACCATAAATTTTGCAAGTTTTGTACCTCTTATTGCAACGCACAAAGATGGAGTGGTGATTAACTGGTGCCTTCCCAGCCCCCAGGATTGAGGTGCTGTTTTATATCATTGGCTTTCTCCAAGCCTGTGAGGAAAATCCCCACTAAGTGATTTGCGAAACACAGGTATTAGTAGACTCCCTGCCCCCTGGCTCCCCATTGCCTAATGGCTGCTTCTTGTTGACCTTTCTGTTTTACCTTCCAGCATTGGGCAACCTTTGCATTTTGTTTGATGTTCTGGATTATCTCTCCCCTGCTCTTCTCTGAATTCTGACTCAATTCTGCCTTGTCCTTTAGCCCTGGAGGAGACTCAAGTGGAGTCACCCTGGAGCCCCAAAGCCACCAGAAATCAGTCTGTCTTCCACAGGACTGCAGTGGGACTCCCCAAATAGCAGTGGGCCAGGGCCACCTTATTGGCCAGCAAAAAAAAATGAGTTCAGAGGTTCTCAATGGCTACAGTGTGCCTCTGGGTCCCCAGAAGCACAGATCTAAACAGAGGCTCCATAGAAGGAGAAAGAGTTGAGGTGTTTGTCTTACGTCTTCCTCAAAGTCCAATATAATTAGCTTACTGTCATCTTACACGAACTAAAACCAAAGCTCTGATCCCAATTTAGCAGCTAATTAGTGATAAGACACCACAGTATTTTCACCAGGTCTGACCTCTGGGGCTGAGGTCTGACAAGGGAGGTGTCATAAAGAGGGAGGACGAAGTTACCTCATAATTGTGGCACCTTTCAGTTCTTCAGCATCTCACCACATCTCCCTTTCCACGTTTAATGACCCAGACCCCCTCTGCAATCTTCTGTTTGCTTTTCGATATCACTTTGATAAGAAGCCCTCCTGCAATAATGTTATTGAGCAGGTTTTTCCAGAAATCAGGCATCATTTGGCTAAAGTGTAACCAAAGATGTAACCTGCTTCTTTAGAAAGAGATTTGATTTCATTGTTTGCTAATAAAGCTGTAGTTTAGACTCTGTATGTGTTTGTACTTGCCTGTGCTTGTTCATGTGTATACAGGTATATGTGTATATAGGTGAACATGGAGGACAGAGGAAAACCTTGGGAGCTGTGTCTTAGGAGCTATCACCTTGAGAGAGAGAGAGAGAGAGAGAGAGAGAGAGAGAGAGAGAGAGAGAAAGAGAGAGAGAGAGAGAGAGAGAGCGAGCTCATGGAGTCTACAAAGCTAGCTGATTAGTGAGCCCCAGGGCTACAACTGTCTCCACCTTCCCAGTATTGTGATTAAAAGCACAAGCCACCTTGGAGACACAAACTTGGATTCTGCTGCTTAGGTGGCAGGAACTTTCCCGTGCACTGTCTTTGCAGCCCCATCGTTTAGTCTTACAACTTCTCTAAGTTTGTTCTCTCTCTCTGCCTTAGAAGTAGCTGCTTGGCAGAGGTTTTAAAATATAAGATACCCTCACTGAATAGAAGTGTGTTTCTCAAGGCTGATGTCCTGTATTCTCTCCCATTTGCCATGATCAAACGTACATGTAACAGGTCCCAAGCACCCTGAAGGGTGAAGGTGAGTGTGAGAAGTTTCTAGAAAAGAAGGGTATCATTGTATCATTGTATACTTTGGAGGTCTCGGTTTTCATCCCCAGTTTGAACTTAGTATTATTTTGTCCCCTGGTGTGTGTTGCAACTTTCCCTGTTTCTGAGAGTTCTGGTTTCCTTAGCTAGAAGTGTTGTGGATGTTTATCCTGCCAGCTTCAATTAATGTTGGGAGACAATAAAAATATTAGTATCTCTTTGCTGCAAACTTACATTCGTAGACAATGGTTATTATTAATGATGGTAATGGTAACAGCAACCAGTTTTTTATGTAACATTAAGTGTATCTGTTTCTTTGTGTTGCTGTGATAAAATGCCATGCCCAGAGCAACTTATAGAAGAACTTATTTTATTTTGACTTATGATTCGGGGGGGGGGGGGGGGGGGGAGCATGAGAGATCGAGACAAGGCATAATGGTTGGGAAGTATGACAGCAGGCTACCAGAGCAGGAAGCTGAGACATCACATCTTCAGCCACAAACAGGAAGCAGAAAGTGAACTGAAAGGAGGGTGAGGCTATACACCCTCAAAGGCCACCCTTTACTGTCTTACTTTCTTTAGAAAGGGTGCACTTCCCCAGACAGAGCCACCAACTGGGCACCAAATATTTAAATATCTAAATCTATGGGGGACATTCTCACTCAAGCCAAAATACAGAGTCTCTGGAGCTTCCTTCAACACCCTTCACCCTCTCCACCAGCCCTTCTTGGAGGAAGAGCTTTGGTCTGCATCTGGCTTTCTGGCCTCAAGCCTTCATCCTGTGTTTTATGCTTCTGTGTGTCATGTGGAAAAGGTTTTGCTGTGTATTGAAAGTATGTTGAACCCCTGAGAAAACCCCAAGGGACGGAGAATTTTCCTCTTTTAATGGCGATAGAATGGATGACCACAGATGATGGTTAGTTCATTAGCTCTCCTCAGCCCTGCGTTATTACAGAGCCATGACTGAATCAGGAAATAAGATCTAGCCACACCTATCTCATCACACATGGTCTAAGCGTTTTCAGAGATCATTTATGAATACTATACTATAGGACAAAAATCTACTCTTTTCAGAAATAACAAATGAAGCTTCTTGAGAGAATAGCCATTTTCCTCTTTTCTGTCTTCTTCCTGTTCTGGGCATAAATGTGATGGCTGGCATTTCAGTAGCCATATTGCGATTCTGCAACAACGGAAGATAAAGCTACACCCATATCTGTAAAGGAGCTTCACTGGTAAGAAAGAAGAAATTTGGAAGGTTAATCAGCTGGGGAACCTACCTGCCAAGGAAAAGTTATACTGCAGTATACCATCTTCTTTCATTATTTAAGCATACATGTTAAATTATGGTTTATGTCTTTGATACAACAAACAGGGGACCAAAATTCAGGTTCAAAAGGTCTCCACATCTTACTGTTATGGGATGAACTGTGTCTTCCTGACAGTTATGTTGAAACTTTAACCTCTGATACCTGCAAATGTGACCTTATTTGAAAAAAAAAAAGCCCATGCAGATGCAATCAGGTGAAGATGAGGCCAGACTGCTATATCATGGGGCCAGTGGCTGCTGTCTTAGTAAGAACAGATTTATAGGCGTGGGGACAACAATGAAGATGGAGGTAGGGGATGGTATTCTGCTGCTACAAGCCAAAAAATGCCAAGGATCTGTAGAAAATACCAGAAACTAGGTGAGTTCAGGAAACGTTCTTCCCTGAAGTCTTGGATGGAGCCTGGCTGGCTAACATCTCTAGTTTTGTCTTTTAGCTTTCTAAACCGTGAGGGAATAAATCCTGCTGTTTTCAACTGCCTCGTTTGTGTAATCTGTTCCTTGAGTGCTAGGAAGCTTTTGTGAATGGAAGCCTGACACCTTCTCAGTTTGTTCATGCGTCTCTACTAGTTTGCCTGTCCCCAGGTGTCCTGTGCTGGGTCACAATGAGTCTCCTTCTATTAGCTACTTTAACTTTGAAAACAGTGAAACCAGAGAGAAAATCTTAAGTGATCTGTATTTCTTCTTCTGTCCCCTTCTGATCAGCCTTCTAGAATGACACTGACCACCTTGAATGTGACATGTGCTTTGTCCCTGAAGGCAGGGACTCTGGGAAATGACAGAATTGCCCTTTGCTATACAGACAATAAACCTCAGTACTAGACAAGATTTTGGGTTGTGATCTCGCCTTGAGGTGGAGCTGGCTGGAATTTCTCCAGTAGACTGGGTCCAAGTAGGATTTAGAATCTTGTTCTCAAATATGCCTGGTAGACCAGGCTAGTTGAACCTTGCGGTTTGCCTTTACCCGATTGGGAAAGCACACCAGTGGCCCAGAGCATATGCCTTTCAGCCTGACCTCCTGGACAGCTCATTATAGTCATCAGACCTGTACACAGGTTGAGTGTATCTGGTTCTAAGTTTTTTGTATTGTCTTATTTGGTCCCTGCATCTGTTATTTTGAAGAAGGATTAATTTTTGTTTTAAGACAAAAGTAAATGTGCCAAGAGTCAGAAGATACTCTTTCCTGTCAAGTTCATCTTTGAGGTTTTAGCCTAAAACCTTCGCATCTTTTAGCCACGAGAGACACAGACATTTTTCATTCGTTGGCAGTGAAGGCAAGTCATCGATATTGCTGTCCAGTTGTCTCTTGTCCTCTGTTTCTTAAACAGGGGTAAATACGGTCTTGGCCTTTTATTCTTCAGAGGCAGGTATTGCCTGTGTGTCTAGGGATGGGGAGGAGGAATTGAAGAGTCACTGGGAGCAAGAGATGTCACACTGCTACTCACCCTGTTTATAGTGATTCTTATCACTATGAACAACCAGCAAGAAACAACTGAAGAAAAGAAGGTTTATTTTCATCTGTGGTTTGAGTGGATGCCATCCATTGTGGTGGGAAGGCATAGTGGTTAGAGCTTTTGGACCATCCCACAGTGGTGGCAGGCAGAGGTTTTTCACATCTTGGTGATTCAGGAAGACAGACATGAATGCAGGCACTCAGGTAGCTTCTTCCTTTTCCCCTTTCACTCTGTCCTGGATCCTAGCCCATGGGAGGGTGCTACTCATATGCAGGAATGGATCTTTCCCCTACTTAATGCTCCCCTCAGGACAGGACCTGTCTTATTCCTTCAGCAATAAACCATTCTCTGTGTTGCTCTATTACTGTAGTCTGGGACTGAAGATGGATCTTCGGCCCAGCACATGTGGCTGCCTACAGCTGTGCATTGGGAATGACCTACTTTTCTCAATGTAAGTAGCACGCTGCTTTAAGATCACCCTTACTGACATTCAGTGTCCCTGAGCTTGTTCCCTGAGGACTGAGCTGCAGGTTATAGGATGTGGTCTTGATAGATGCTCCACTTTGCTTTTGGAGTTGAATTCTTGGCCTCTGAGTAATACATTTTCTAGGGTTGCTTACACACTACCACAGTCTGAATGGCTTAAGTAGCAGCGATGGAGTGGATCCTGTTTCCAGAGGCTGTACTCCAAGATCATGGCCTGGTGTACTTCTGAGGCTTTGAGAGAAAATCTGTTGCAGGCCTCTTGCTGGCTCTGGTAGTTGCTGGCAGTCTTTGGCATTCCACGGCCTATGGCAACACAGTTCCCGTCTTTACATGACACCATCCCCATGTCTGAATGTCCCTTTACGTAAGTACATCAATCTTGTTATATCAGAAAGCTAACTCACTCTAGGATGGTGTCCCATTTTCTAATTACAGGCAGGACCACCCAAATTTCTAAACTAAGTCACTTTCTGAGATACTGAGGTTAAGATTTCAACACAGGATTATATTTTCCATGGGTATAACAATCCACAACACTAAAATGCTTACTTTTGGATTCTTCCATCTATTGATGTATTTCTTCCTATTTATTCAACCATCACAAACAAATAAAACCAAGAATTATTTCAAAATGGAAGTGCAAATAGGAGATACAGGGCTCCATTTGCTGCATGTTTCGGCTACTATTTCATCCTTGATTGGATTTATTATTGTGTAAAAGTATCTGCTTAAGGTAACAAATCAGAAAGTTTTAAGGTATGTGAAGAAGTTCATAATCACGTGCAATGCCCCATTCCCAGATCTAATCATGAAGAAAGTCTTTTGTGATCTCTGTATGTTCTAGCTTAGCGGTTGTTTTCTGACCACTTTCTCTGGGCAAATATAAGTTTTTCAAATGCATTTTTTATCCCACTTTCTCCTTTTTGAGGGGTCTTTACTTTTCGAGTTTGCTTCCTTTGGTGCTGGGGTACAGTTCGGGGCTGGGTTGTGGTTTGTCTAGTCGTTCCTTTGTGAGGGAGTGCTTACGGTCCGTATGTGTTCTTTTGTGTTTCCCCACAAATCAGTGTTGCAAGAATTTTTCCATATCAGGCTAAGAAGGTAGCTCAGGGGTAGAAGGCTTTACCAGCACGGATGGAACCCTGGCTTCAGTCTACGGGGCTGTAAGACCATAGGGATGTTTTCTAAATGAAACTGTTACTGCGATCCAGAGGATGGACATTGCGTCACCTACAAAATCCTTTAGTTCGAGATTTTATAGGACAGTGACAAAAGCACAATCAGTAACAAACTGGACTGCACCCAAATTTTAAAAACGTGTTCTTTTTAACAGAAAGATAAGAGAGGAAACATTAGCATGTCATATACAATTAAGGACTTGGAATCTGGCTATATAAGAAAACACCTTAAATCAGGACTTAATAATAGGGTAAAGAACTCCATTACTATGAGCACATTGTTTGCACGAAGAAGCCACGCGGTTGGTAGCTAAGCACGTGAAAAGATGTTCAATACCATGAATCCCTGGGGAAATGAAAATTGAAGCCACAAGGAGGTCTCACCGTATGAATAGCCAAAATTATGAAGGCTTTTTACCAGGGCCAGAGAGATGGCTCAGTGGGTAAAGGTTCATGCCTTCAAGCCTGACATCCTGAGTTACAGCCCCACAGACCACATGTTAGAAGAAGAGTGATGCCTGTAAGTTGTCTTCTGTCTTCCACATGGATCTTGTATTGTACATTTCCCCCCACCCCCCAAAATAAGTAAATAAAATGTGAAACAAATACATTAAGGTGAGAGCAGACCAAGTGTGGGAGAAAGTATGGGAGATAGAATCAGAACTCCGCAGGCACTGTGGTAGGACGGTCAAGGAGCAACGTTGTCTAAGAATGGACCGAGAAGCAGGGGTGATGAGGGACTTGCGTAAGTTTAGGAGTAACAATGTGTCCGTGTCTTGACTATAGTGGTGGTTTTCCTGGATGTACGCATGACTCAAGCTATATTCAAGAGCATGCTTTATTTCATGGTAACTATAACTATGAGAAGCTGTGAAAAGAATTGTATGTGTGTGTAAGTGTGCATGCATGCACGTCGGGTTGTAAACAAGGCTTTGTGCTGGCTACAGAAGGAGCTAGCAACACGTTCTCCATTTGCTCTTAACCCTGAATCCTGACATTTCTCTGTGCCTTCCATTTTTTTTTTTTTCCAGTGGAAATTCAGACTTTAGCCTAGAATCTGAACAATTAACTCTGGGTTGGTTTTTTTGTTTGTTTGTCTTTGTTTCTTTTCTTTTATTATTTTTCATGTTCTCTATATTGAAAATGTCTCTTCACTTAATTATTGAATTGAGTTTTTTAAAGTTTATTTTCTTTTTTGTCAAAGACTACTCCATAGCTCAAGATTGTCCAACTTTTGGTGCTGTACCTTCTCAGCCCATCATCCTTTCTAACTCAAATGCTGGGATTACAGGCATGTGCCATCACACTGGGACTAAATGACATTTTTGGACCCATTCTTGTTAACCTAAAGATCTTAGGGTAAAACCTGTGGTTGGACAGGAAATCCAGATGAAAGTGGAAATCTAGATCTGGGGTCTTACTAATCCTTCATTTTTCATGGCTGTGCCTCTCATTCAAGCTTCATGCCCAGGTGACTGGCTCTTCTTAAGGTTCTGGTTTTCTGAGCTGGCTCAGTTCTCAGGGCCACATTAAAACCCTGTATCCCAATGCCCAGCTCCAGACCTGTTGTCTACAGATACAGAAAGTATTGCTCGTGCACACTGCTATTGCCCCGTGGTACTCTGGGCCATCATCTCCTGTTTTATTTTGTTCTGTTTCTTTTTTCCCCCTCTCAGGATAGAAAGCACAAAAAATACATCAACAAAATCATGTGCGGCTTTGGATTTTAACTTGTGAATCAAAGTAATATGCCTAACAGACAGAAGGGCTGGAATCCTTGAGAAATAACTCAGGAGCATGGCAGCTGGAGCACAGATAGGATGGAGCAACTGGATCAGCAGTCATTGGCTCACAACGAAAAGCAGCCTCCTAAATGGCTTTCAGCTAAATGTTTAAACATGTTCCTCCCATGGAGGAAGAGTTGAGGCACTGCACTCAATCTTTCTTCCACTTGAGGCAATAAGAAACACGTAAAGAGGCCAGGCAGCAGATTGTGCAAACTGGGGCCGTGGTGACATGACAGAGTCACTGTTTTAACTAACTGGAAGAGAAACACATCTAGGTGTCCATTGGAGAGCTGCATGTAGAAGGTAGGTGTTTGCTTTTAACTATATTCCCTTTGGAGTGAAGGCAAGAGTCAGTTTCCTTCCTCCATGAGGGCTGCAGGGAGCTAACTCAGGCTGTCAGACTTGGGTACAAACACTTTTACCTGCTGAGCCATCTCTGTGGTCCAGATCAAAGCCTTTTAATAAAGTAGATTGAGAAGAAGGATGAAAGATGTGTAAGAAAGCCAGGGACAGGGAACAAAGGCAAGTGGAGGACCTAATGACTATGCACCCACTGACGGAATGAAACAGAAGGGTTATGGGGACCACAGGCTTATCTGGCATTGAATCTGGAACATTTAGAGTTCAGAGTGAGAAGTCATGGGCTAAATGCAAGTCTTGTCCTTTGTTATGTCAAGCACAGACATCCCAGCTCTCACCTGCTCAGAGACTAAAAGCTCGTAGATCTCCTGGCTGCTTTGGACCAGCATCAGCCTTCACATAAAGATTCTAGAGACCAGACTGATATAATAAATAAGCAATCCCCAAAGCTACAATTGGAGATAAATGTGAAACAGCAAGAATTGTTTGTGTCACAGACCACAAACAATTGTCTTTGTTGACCATGGGAGGATGGTGGGGTCTTGGATTGGGCACCCGCGCATGCACACCTTGCCTGCCTACTCACAGGGGATCTGCTTTATGTTTGTGTATATATTTTCTCAATCTGAAAACGGGGATAGTGACATTTAGCTCTTGGCTGCTATGGATGTTAGCTGGAGTATGCGGTGTGTAAAGAGTCTCTACTATACCAACGGGCTCGGTAAATTCTAATTTAGCTCCAAAGGTAAACACAGAATACAAACATAAAACTGCAGTCACATAGAGAATAGAGATTTCTTGTTTTCTATGGTACTTGAGTTCAGCAAGTTGCTCACATGGATCTTACTGCAAAGAGTCCAGAATTTGAACAAGTTTGGGAAGCCATAGATGACACAAATAGAGTCTGGTCATGTATGACAGGACTTTTCATGGTCTTAGAGGCCAGTGCTCTATGTGTTTCCAAGAGAGAGAGGTGATAGCTCCAGATCCTTAATAGTGGGAATTTCCACAGCCCTGGGAGAGCCTCAGTACAGAACCTGGACTCCTTGAGTTGAGAACATGTAGACCTAAGGTTTGGCTCCAGCCTGCAGAAATGCTGCTGTTGGCTCTTTTAATGTATATAAAAATCTTACAAATTAGTTCCTGGAGTTGAAAGATGCCAGGAATTTATCAGGCAGGCTGGACTTTCTGATTCTCCTAAAAAATGGAGGGTTGGTGGCAGGGCTTGTACTTTCCTCCAGGAGAGCACATGGAGCCTCCAGCTCATCCCAGGCTGCTTTGGTGTGTTTCATTACACCATGAAACCTGTTGGTCATTGTAGGTTCCTGAGCTGGGAATCCTGATGTAGTTCAACTCCTTCACTTTATGGCATAAAAAAATGAACTTTGGTTGACTTAGAAATGAAGTCAGGACCAGATTACTTGGTCACCTGAGTTAAGAAAGCGGAATTAAGACAGCTTGTTTTATCACCATCCATTGCTCTACAAGTTCCACCCTAGCAGTCCCCTCTTCTTTGGGGATGTGTGTTCTAGAGTTTGAATGACTGGAACAGGGACACACAACCAGCGCTCTTCTGGGCAAGCCCTGGCACAGAGCCAGAGGTGTGTCTACTCAATACATTTCCTAAATCAAAGCTTAGGTAAGGTTTTGTAGGCAGAAAGAGTAAGTGGCTCCTTTTAACTAGACAAAGACTTTTCTTTGTCTACCACTCCAGGCAACTGGACTTATTACAGTCAGGGTATTTGGCTCATTTGGGGGCACTGCCAAACAGCGGAGTAGAGGTGTTCTCAGAAAGGGGAACTCCAAAGGCAAGTGGGTTCTTTTTAATTTGATGGCTTTCAACATGTATATTATCAGCTTATGCAGAGCCATTCAAATGCTGTTTCAGAAAACCCAAAGTGGAGACATCCTCAAGGTGGCCAACCCTTTATACCTACCTGTTTTCATTGAAAAGATGCTATTTAGCATTTTGCAGACATTTTCTGGTTGCACTGGGAGTCTCCTTGCTTCTCTGTTGACTTAGCTTCATCACCATCCATTGCTGGGTCAGTTTAGATTTTATTTTCAGCAAGCAAAGTACCTAGAATTAACTCACACTGCGTTGTGAATGCTGTAGCAATGAACGAGACCTTTTGCCCTCAGCCCATCTTCTGTCTTATAGCTATGTCTTTCTTGCATCTGGAAGTTTCTATGATCTGTTTGAGATGGAAGCTGCCTGATTGTAGCTTTTACTTCTTTATTTTCCATTAAAATATAAGCTTTACTAATGTTTCTTAAATGATTGCACATGGCAATCACACTCAAATCTATCTATTGTCTTTCTATATGTCTGCTTACCTATATTTCTGATTTAGATTATTTTTTGTTGTTGTTGTCGTCACTGCGGTAAAATACCATGAACTAAGGCAACGTAAGAGTTTATTTTGGCTTAAGGTTCCAGACAGTGAGGTGTCCCTAATGGTGGAAAAGGCATGGTGATAGAAGCCAGAAGCTGAGTAATCACATCTCACCTAAACACAGCAGCAGAGAAAGAGAACAGGAAGTGGAACAAGGCTAGAAACTGTCCATGTCCATCTCTAGTGACTTTCTTCCTCTAGCAAGACTGCACATCCTAAAGATTTCATAATCTCCCAAACAGTGCCACCAGCTAGGGACCAAGCATCCCAATACATGAGTCTGTGGGGGGCATTTTTCATTCAAACCACAATGCTATCTATATTATTGTATCTATTTGCCCAAAGTGGCTCTAAAAACTGGAAAATCTTCTGAAATACTTTATGCCCAAGCTTCTTGTTATAAGACCAAAATGAAAGGGTGGGATTGTCCAGAGAATATAGAGTCCTAGATAATGTACAAATCTAAACTACAAATGTGCATTATATCCCTATATAGTTCTGAGGAGGGTAGCTTTGGATTAATACAGGATAAAATGATTTTTTTGGAATAATTTTGAGAAAAAGATAAACATGCCATTAAAACAAGACCAGAATTAAATTCCTCAGACACCAGTCATGTAATGAAAGGAGGGACTTAGTCACATTTGAAAACCTAAAAGTTGTAATTAAAAATATGAAGGAGGCTGATGGCTTTGGTCTCTGAATGTCCTGGTAAGTCAATCAAGATGAACAAGGAAAGGTATTTAGTCTTACTACATAGTGTGTGAGTACAGGTCAGCTCTCACTGAACCTCGTCTCTAATGGAATGTATCACAGGGTTCTTTTTTTCCCTTCTCTCTGTGTATAGTGTTTATATGTCTCATACTGGGATTGGATTTAGAGCCTCACACATGTGAGGCTATCTCCCCTGTGCATCAGTCAATTCTTTTTGTAGGAGATGGTGTCCCTCAGACGTGGGCAATAGTATCAATTGTAGTTTTTACTGAAAGTGGCCCTAGGAGTTGGAAAATAAACAATCCCATAGAAACACTGAGATGCTTATGTGGAAGTTGAAGTAACTTCTGATTTTGTTTGTTTGTTTGTTTGTGCCCAGCTTCATTCTCCATGTTCATGGAACAGTATCCTGATCTCACAGCTTTGACTATGTTTCTTCTACTCCAGTCTAGAGACTGTTTAGTGGGTGTGTATTGGGGAAAGGGTTGTCTTCTCATTAATATGCAATCCTTTGTTTTAGGTCAGTGGAAGCCCACAACTAGATTAATCCCTGGGGTTGGAATACTTAGTGCAGCAAAAAAGAAGTTGAAAGGAGCCCAGTTGCTCATCCTGAGCCCAGTGTTCCTCATCCTGAGGCCAGAGACCTTGGCAAGTAAGCTACAGCTGGTGTCCTTGCTAAAAGAGCTACAGCTGGTGTCATGGCTCTCAACAAAGAGTTCTGACGGACACACAGGTAGAAATTTCCCTTGAGCATCAATGTTAGTTTTTGGTTCCTTTCCTAGAAAGCTGTACATAGAACTGAGCGTGCCTTCTGGGAAGAGCAAATAGGTGATACATTCTTCCTATCTACATGACCTGACTTTATTAAGTTACTGAAGAAACATAATCCTTAGTCTGACATATTCCTGGCCCATGGTTTCTCTGATCTGGTCCATCCTTGGAAGAAGATTCCATCCATGTTTATCAGGGTGTGGGCCTGTTCTTGGCATCTGCTATAAATCTTAGGGTTTTTATAACTTGGCTGTTGCTCCTACCTTCTTGCCAAATCTCTGCACTGAAAAAGCAGAGTGTCACCACTGTTAAGTAAGGATGCTTTTACTGCATCCAAAACCAATCAAGCAGTTTTGATGCACATCACACAGAGAACCCATCTTGTTTCTGAGTCTGAAATGGGAACGGTATCAAGCATGCAAACAGCTGCTTGGACCAAAAATGTTAAAAAGACATTGTCTCAGGCTGTGTGGGTTTCATTTCTTGAGGAACATTTGTGGTTGTTGGTTAACAATGTGAGTGGCTTTGTAAGTTCATCTAAGGACGATGCGGAATTCTTTAGGCCAGATAGTTAAGTACCTCTGTCTTTGGCAGTCTGACCTTCTGAGTAGAGACTGTGATCTTCTCTAGTCTTCAAGACTCTCTTTGCTACTTTGATTTAATGCAAGGCGGAAATCTTCAAAACACAGCTATGTGGATCCGGGAAAGTTCATCTGGCATTGGTTAGTTTGGCAGGTCCTCTACCCTGCTTCCCACTCACCCTCTGTCTACTGTCTAGGAACATGATGCTTTATAGAAAATGAATGGTGTTGCAGAAAGTGAGAACTTGGGGAAATACACAGCCAAAGCAGATTCAAATCCATATTCCCTTAGAGGGGTTATCCTTGGAGGAGTTACTTTAAGTATCCACGTGTAGAATCTAGCTTGGGTCTGTTTTAGGAAATTGATATGAGTGTTTCAGTTCAGTAAATTTTCTGGAAGAATTGCAGTCTGGAGAAGGAAGAGTACCGAGTTTGAAAACATCTACTGATTTATCTTTCTGTGTCTCTGCTGTGTTCATGGTAAATAGAGAAATGCAGATCTGTTTGCTGCTTGGCCCAGGGAATTGGCATTTTTCTTCACAACATAATTTAATGCCTTCGCTCAGCAGAGGTTGACCCTTGAGCTGTGTGTTTGCTCTGAACAGAGGGCATGCATGTTGGCAGGCTGCTCAGGAGTAGGGACAGCATCCAATAAAAACTTGGAGAGAGTCCTTCGGAAATAAAAGTTAATTTGCATTTACGAGGGTCTCAGTTTTATATGTAAGGTGGAATTGCTCTGAAATTGGGGTCCACTTTTGCCCTCATCCTCCCCTCTTGCCTCTCTCCTTCCCCCACAATTTTAGCTAGTGAATTTCAGTCTATCCCTAAATTTCTTTCCATTCTCTAGAGAACTGTTGAGCCTTCTGAACACATTTTTCTTTTTTAAATAGCTTTTCCAACGGGTGATTGCCACCTCTCCTTTCTCCCCTTTTGCTCTTTCTGCAGCTGTGGGCTCTTGGTGAGCTGGAAGTCACAACCACATTGAACAAAACCAAATTTGGCTCTTGCTTCAAAGCTATTGCTTTGTTGGTTTTTCTTTCTTTTACCGCCCCCCCCAACCCCCCTTGGCTTTTAGTTAGGAGGGCATTGTGTTTGTATTAGCCGGCCATCAAACTTATTTCTTGGGTTATAACTTAAGGGGAAATTCTGGAATGTGACTTAGTGGTGGAGTACTTGTCTATCATGTTTGAGACTTTGGGGGTTCCATCTCAAGTCTTTCAATAACAGGAAGAACCAAAGGCGGTATGTGTGGGAGGGAGAATTAGGAAGTATTGTTATATTGTTGATATCTTATAAGATGCACCAAAATGTGTCTGGTAACTTAGCAGGTGTCTGTTTTCCTTAGGGAGATGATGCTTTTTGATCTTTTAATTTCAACAATTGGCCCCTGAATTATGCAGTTTAATTATGTTCTGAGCTCTTAATGCTTACTGGTCAATTAGAAAAGGCAAGATAGAATGGCGATTTCATTATCTTTTTTATTTCTCTGTGTATCTTAGACTGGGAGGGATTTTTATGTGATACAACGATTTCATAATTGTTAGCACTGGAACAGTTCTAAGTCTGAGCAGAATTCAGATTAGGAAATTAAAAGAAGATTAAGTTTGGCTAGAGTAGAAAGCAAACTCCTGGCTATATGAGGACTGGTACCATGGGGGCTCAGCAGACACTGGCAGTAGTGTATGTAGACTCCGTCAAAGAGTTCTGGGAACTCGAAGGCTGTGGGTTTATATCAAAATAGTCATAACCCTCTACTATAGCTAGTCAGATCTAGGCTTTATATTTCTAGGTTCTTGTTTTTATTATTATTATTTTATTTAAGAATGAAATAAAAGCCCTCACAGATTGTGAGGTAATGAAATTTTATTTAAAGCAAAGTGATAGATCAGGTGAGAAGAAATAACAATCAAGATTGACAGTGGCCATATGAATGAGGGCACTCAAGGACCTGGATTATTGGGCTTATAGACTTCAGGAAAGGGATGTGTTTGCTTACCAGGGGAACAATTGGATGGTTTTCTACTTTGATTGACAGATCTAGATTATATTGGTCTTTGCTTACCATTGCACGTATCACTTGCCATAATGCTTTTTTTTTTTTGGTTTTTCTCTGTGTAGCCCTGGCTGTCTTGGAACTCACTCTGTAGACCAGGTTGGTCTCGAACTCAGAAATCCACCTGCCTCTGCCTCCCGAGTGCTGGGATTAAAGGTGTGCACCACCATGGCCCGGCAATGCATCTTATTTTAATCATATGTATGCCCAATTATGCATAGGCATAAGATGGTAGCTAAGAGGCTATCTCTAAGATGTCACTTTGAGAACATAGTTTGACATATATATACCTCTAAACCATTCTAGAGGGGATTGCCCAGTGCTTGTGGTTCCTGGATTGTGTACTGGGTGTCTCTGAATAGAACTAGGGCATTATAAACATATTTCTAAGGGGAATAACTTATTTCCATTGTTTCCAGCAGGTAGAGGTGCGTCATGATGTAGGTGTAAGGTCCTAGGTGGCTCATAGGTTGCTAGATGCATTGTTCTGAGAAGGTTGTGCACATCGCCCAAACCGAGCAGACTCCCAGGTTGTTAAACTCTTTTCTGTTTGCCTGTCTCACTTTAGTGTACTGTACCTTTCCCATGAGATTATACACCTCATGATGCATCTGTTAATTTTCAAATGATCCAGCTTTACTAAAAGAAATAATTTCTGTGTATCTTCATCTATTTGTAGGGGCTCCTAGATTGCCTGCATATTTTCATTCAGTGAGCATCAAAATTCCCAGTATGGGTCAGGAATAGTTTGATTTTAAAATAAAAAAAAAAAATTCTAAACTTCTTTCTATATTGCATTGAACCAGTCTGGTGCAGTTTTTTTTTTTTTTTAATTGGATATTGAAATTTTACTGAATATCTGTATCCCCACAGTTTCGAGGGCCAATTGTAAAGAAATATTTTGCTCTATCCAAGTCTTGTAAGAAAATAGTTGCAGCCAGTGGGTATAAACAGAGGAATGTTAAAGGGATCCAGACTCCCTAGCTCCTTTTCTCTGTTCCGTGAGCAATATAAGTATGTCGCTGACATTTGAGTGGCCCTTTTAGAATAGGGGGTCGGAGAATGTGTGATGAACATAATAGAACATCCATCCCCTATGTCTGTTGCCCAAACTAGACCTACAGAAGATTAAGCCAGTCAACATTCCAGCCTGGCGTGGTAGGAGATAATAAACCCCATGCCACCCTAACTAGGGAGTCATGGACAGTGGACAGCTTCGGTGGAGTGGAGTGTCTGTTGTCTTTAAGGATGTGGCCCCGTATAGGTCTATCACCTTCCAGTGCATGATCCCACACCCAGAAGTATATGGGCCACACAAATTGGTGTCAATGGGTTACTAGATAAACAAAGGGGGAAAAGAGGAAATTGAGAGGGCATAGGGAGGTAGGGGCGGGTCTGGAGGAGCTAAGGGGAACTGTGTGTTCACGGGGTGAATATAGTTCAAGCTCATTATACAAAATTCTCCAAGAATTAGCAAAAGTGTTCTAAAATATATTCTATGCAGATATAAAATTCTTGAACAATAGATTTAATGCAACAACAGCAAGAATAACAACAACAGCAGAATGATTGTTATTCCCTCCTACATCTGCATCTACTCCAGAGACGCACTGCATTTTCCACAAGCCATTGAGTTTCTGTTCCTCTTTGGAGTTTCATGTTCCCTCTGTGTCATAGTTGTGGTGATTATAAAAGTTATTCAGCTTTTTTTTTTTCAGTTTTCTCTGAGTAGAACTTCCCTGTTGTGGCACAGAGTCCTTCTTTATCCTTGAGCCTGTGCTTCGGTATCTGTGGCTTGGGGTTTCTTCATGCTGAGGGCACATACCTTTTCTCCTCCACCACAGCAAAGCTTCTCCATGTATAAGTTGCTATATTCCTTCTGAAGAAAGTGTAAGAACTGACCTTTTTTTTTTTTAATGGAAATTTCTCATCCTATCTGACCAGCTGGAGACTGGACGTGAAGTGGTAGAACTTGGAATAATCAGAAAACAAGAAAAATTTTAACAATCTTAAAGATTCCTTTAGCTGAAGGATTTAGGATATATGTCAACAATACTCCCCCTGCCTGGTACAGACGTGTGTGTATGTGTGTGTGTATGGATGCATGTGTGAATTTTTGTAGTTTTTAGAATCCACCCATGTTTGTGCTTGTTTGGTGGACAGTCCCTCCTTTGAAACTATTTATTGCTACTAAGGTTTGTGGCACAGCCAGTCCTACAGATAATAAATGGGTGTGTACACCCACAGCACAGCATAAATAGAGTAAGTGACTTCAGCTTGTTTATTGTTAGGCTGGTATGTAAGCAATGGGGTTTCACTCCTCAATTACGTGTACACATGTTTCCGGGGAATGGAATATAGGATACGGGAACTTGAAAATGGACCTGGTGTTCCCTCATTTTCCTGTAAGCATTTTTTTTTCAGATGTTACATGAATGAAGATTGCATTAATTTGCATAATTTCCACTGTAATGTTATTTCATGGCCTAAATGCTGACAGCTATGGAGTTTGAAGCATGATTTCTTTGGATGAGCTGACTGAATTGGCTCCCTGACTAATATGAATTTAAAAGATAGCTGGTAATTACTTAAATGAAAAGGGCTTATTTGGAGCGGCCCTGGGTGAAGTGTCCCCACCCCTAACTGCCCGACAGGAACCCTTGGTGACTTATGTGCCGGTTGTATTTTTATTCTCACAGAGAAGGAGAACAAACAGCCTGTCTGTGTTCAGTCCGATCACAACAGAAGCCCTTGTCACAACTTGGGCAGACAAACAAAACAGACAGCTGATACACCAAAGATAGTTTGTAACCATCTAAACCAAACCCCAGATGTGGGATAGATTATAAAACATGGACGTGTTCCCCTGGCCTACATGGGCCTAGATGTAGGAAAGGAAGGGATGACATACCTGTAGACTGGCATGTATCTGCAGCCCCGTCAGGTGCTCGCTTTATGACTTTGGGCAACTTGTACAAACCTGTGAGCCCCGTTTTCCCCAGTCATTCAAATGAGCAAAACAATAACTACCTTATGCAGTTCTGCGTATGAGACGAGATCACACAAGTACAAATATTTTGTAAAATACACATAAGTGTTTATTAGCAGGAAACTAATCAAAGGACTGATGCCTCCTCCCCAGACTTCCTTATAAGCAGTTCATACAATTTGCATTCTGGATTACATGGATGTTTAAGGATGTGTCAGCTGTTTGGACACATATGTGCAAAGATCTAGACTGGTAAAAATGAGAGCCTTTCGCACACAGTCAGGAGTTTTGCTGTTGTTGGTAGAAACTCATGAGGGGGAAGGAAGGCAGAAGAAAACACAGTGACTTTTTCCTTTGACCTTGGAAATAAGAGGTAAGAAGTGCTTAAAAGGCTATGGCAACCTCATCTCGTCCCAGAAGCCTGAAGTATTAAAACCTACATTGTGCTTATTTCATCCTTGCTTAGAGTAGTGAGACTTGTATCTAAGATTTATTCTATTTTATTTTAAAGGGGACAGCATTTGGGATGTAAATAAATAAAATAATTAATTAAAAATAAATTTCTATGTATGTGCAAATGTCTCTGGGTGTGTCTGCAATGTGTGTGTAATGCCCAGAGAGACCAGAAGGGGCACCAAATCCCTTGAAGTTGAGGGTGTTTGTGCGCTATCTGAAATTTGGGTGCTGGAAAATGAACTCAGGTCCTCTGAAAGAGCAGCAAGTGCTTTTCATCACTCATCTCCAGTCCTGCTAAAGAGATAAACCCGATAAATTCCTCTGCTAGAAAACAAACCAGAGAGAGCAAGCCCAAAAAACTTAGCCATGGGGAGAGTTTTGTACAGGTGGATTTTACAGAGTGTTATTCAAGAGGCTACACAAACACTTTGGTTAATTTAGATAGCTGTTAAGTCTAAAGGAAAATTTGTTTCCTGGCCGAGATGAACAGATTTTGACATTGAGACAACTGAGAAACAAATTAACCACTCCTTTATAGTGCCTGAGGCTTCTGCCCATGCGATTTTGGAGTTTTTCAGGATGGTTCATAATTGTTTTGAGCTCCAAATTCACTAGCGCCATGTTAGGCTCCTTAGCTGATGCAATCTGAGGTAAGGATGCACTGTGGTGACTGTGTAGGAATCTTCTGATACGGACTCAGAGGACAGCGGTTAGGATCTGTGGCACTCATGAGAAATGGAGAAAGGAATAGTATACACCTGATGCCCTCTTAAGGCGTGTTCACTCACATGTGCACCCACACATAATTGTGCACACACACTCTCTCAGAATATACCCTCTCAAAACAACAACAACAAGAACAACAGCAGCAACAGGGCATGGCTTCTGTAGGTTAGGTAGTATTCACCGATTGCAGAGATAAAAGAGAACATTTTCACTTTATAGCAAATACATTATTTGAAGACTGTAAAAATATAAGCTACATAATCAAACATGCATCATCAGCCTTCCTATAAAAGATTGTCTGGTTTGATTGAGCCAGTGTGGGGATAAATTAAAGCGTTTTGAAGGGCTGACCCTCTTTCGTCTAATGATGCTGTCCGTAAGGGAGGCGTTTTGACAAAGAGGGCCGTGAGTGACGGTGGATATAAATGCAGTTGCACTTGGTGGCTTCAAGGGACTCCCCACAGGCTCCACCCCACCCTGCTTCAGAGCTGGCTTCAGCTGTTTGTATAAGAACCAGGAACACATTTTTGCAGTTGTTGTTGCTGCTGTTTCTTTTATTTGGAAAATCAATCGATCGATCAATCAATCAATCAATCATAAACCTCTACCACCAGCAACAAAAGACGATTAAAAAACAAAAATTCCATGGCCCATGCTCTTCTCTAGGTAAGAACCCTGCCTTCCGTGCTTGGTGTGGTGACTCCAAATGTTCTTAAAGTTGTGGTTATGTAAGTTCTCACTTCTGCTCTGTTGAGAACTGAAAACTAACATATTTTGTTTACCCAGTGCTGGTTTCTCTTTATTCCCATGTTTGTATTATAAATGAGTAATTTAGTTCTAGGAAAAGTACATGTGGGGCGCTGTGCCAAGGCCTAGTGCCAAGCAAGAATATCGTGAATAAAGGATGCAATATTAATCTTCGCTTGACAAAAGCCTAGTGAGGGTGGGTTTGTTGTTTTTATTAACATAGATAATAAAAAGGAAGGCATTAGACCCAAAGCACATGAGCTAGGAAGGGCTGAGAGTTGTTGTTCTGGGCTCTGATCAGTGTAGATGTGACCTTGGTCTTGTGAAAACAGATTTTTATTCCTTTTGGAATGGGAGGAATGCAACTAAAGATAATTGAGATTAATGTTAGCGCTTCCTTTTTCACTCTCTTGTGTAGTGATGATATCCATTTTCTGTTATTGCTTTTTCATCTCAGAGCCTTAATGTTTAAAATTATATGTGTGTGTGTGTGTGTTTGTGGTTATGTAATATTTTACTCATGCTCTATCTATCTATATATCTATCTATCTAATGTATAAGGCATGATAATGATGAAAAGGCAATATTTATTTATTAGTTCAGAGACTATTTCCTTAGATTGATCTTTGAGCCACACTGTGTACTGGGCATTGTCTTTATTCTCTGGAGCTCACAGTTTTGGGGTACACTATATCTGCAAATGAGTAGCCCTAGTGCAACGGCATCGGTGCTGTGATGAAGCAGGAGAGCTATGAGCCCTATGCTGTGCAGAAACCCTTCACAGAGCAATAAAACCCTCCACAGAGGAGGGGTCCCTTAACAAAGTGCAAGAACCCTGCACAGAACATGGGAACCCTCAACAGAGAAGGACCCTCCGTTGAGTAGGTGAACTCTTCACAGAGGATGAGACTTACCTCAGAACAGGGAAAACCTCCATAGAGACAAGGGTTCCTCAAAAAGTAAATTGTCCACAGAAAGTGGGACTCTCCACAGAGGTTGTGGTGGGAGGCATTTCCTAGTCACAGGAAAGATCCTGGGCCCAGCTCTGAGCTCAGGTTTGTCTAGGTGGCTGGATAGCATGAGGATGCTGAAGCAGAAGAATATGGACTCTCAGCTAAAATATAGGAACAATTTGTATGATTCTTCTATAGGATGTTTCTGGCCATGAACCCTCTCGTTGAAGCACTACAGAAAGATATCTTAAAGGAGACAAAACTTTTATGGATGTTACTTTTAGAAAGATCATTTTATAGTGCATAGAAAATGTGTTAAAAGCAAAGAAGGCAGTTAGGAGGCTGTGGCAAATGTGACAGGCCTAACGGGATGAAGATGTCATTGTGAGCAGTGACCCAAGCTGAGAGGCAGATATGGCAGAAGCTAGAACAGGATGTACTGACAGCATGTGAGAAGGCAAGCACACACTGAGGTGTGTGGTAGGCTGAACGAAAGAGTGGTGTATGAGGTACACAGTACCTGTGGTACTCATGGGTAGAGGCAGCCAGGTTCTGGAGGAGAGCGAAAAGGTTGTCATTACCTTGAGATAGTCTGAGTACAAAAATCATGACTTAGTTTTAGTGTGTGGGCATGCAGAACATGTTATGTGATGTAAGTTAAGTCATAACACACTTGTGAGTCCTGGTCTCTGATGGCCTCTCATCAGAAAAGGAAGGCTATATTTCAGTTGCTGAATTAAATACTCCTTTGTATCTCATGATCTATAGGCCAAGGACTGTTTCCCCTATGATAACTCTATGCTTGGCTGATGCTTGAGTTTCCTGATGTTACAAGTGTCTTATGGTAAAGAAAACTGACAAGTAAACGTGAATGAGTTTGCTAAAAGTGGTGAAAACTGTGCCAAATCAGATCTATTATATACTGTTATATTTGATTCTTAAAGGAAGACAAGTTTGATGAATTTACAGCTGAAAAATTAAGAACACATTCTAACATCAGTTGATAGGTTGTGAAGTATTTTGGTTCTTATTTGGCCTTTGAGACTTCTCTCTCTCTCTCTCTCTCTCTCTCTCTGTGTGTGTGTGTGTATGTGTGTGTGTGTGCATGTGAGTATGTTTATATGTGAATGAGTGCATATATGTGCATATATGTGTGTGCATGTGTATATGTGCATGTAAGTATGTGTATATATGTATGCATGTGTGTATATGTATGAGTGTGTGTGCATTGTTTAAAATCCTCACTGACTTTTTAGAAAAAAATAGTTTGAGTATCTTTTAGAGTTTTAATGGAAGAACTGGCCATACAGAAAACTTATGCTTACATGAAGAATACTTTTCCAAATTATTTTTGTATGTGGTGAGCAATATTTATACTTACTGTGGCTAGGTAAACAGACTTTTATGGCTTTTCTGGGTAAGAAAATTTTCATTTTGACTGAAGATGAAAGTGAGACTCATCATATAAAGCAATAAAATGTGAGCTCCACAAGTCAAGTACAAGATGATTGATAAGCAATGTGACTGCTTCCTAGGCTACAAATCAATAGTCCTATTACCAGATGACAACAGCAGAGCCTCCACGATCTAAAATATATCATCCATTTTAATTTTATAGCATAAACTAAAAATATGGCAGGAAAATGAAACATAGAGACAAGAGAAAAAGAAGTCAATAAAAACAAACCCTAAAATGACATAGTTGGAATAACCGTGACAAACTAGCTACTATGCATATGTCCAAGGAACTGGAGTTACATTCCTGTTACTGTAACAAAATAGCTTGGCAAAAACAACTTAAGAAGAAAATATTTATTTTAGTTCCAAGTTTGACATGAAGAACTCAGAACAGCAGCAGCACGAAGCACCTGATTACATTGCATCTGCAGTCAGGACATAGAGAGAAATGAATGCTTTTTTACTTCTTTCTAACTGAGGGAATGGTGGCATCCACCTTTAGGATGGATCTTCCCACTAGGTTAACCCAATCAAAATAATCTGTTGCAACATAGCTAGAAACTTGTGTCCTAGGTCATTCTAGATCTTGCCACATTGACAATCAGTTTTAGCTATCACAGACATAGGAAACCATATTTTAATGGATAATGTATAAAACTTTCCCTAATTTGTTAGAAAATATCAATTTTCAGATCTAAGACCCTCCCAAAACTCCATGAGGGAAACATCAAACAAAACTACGTGTAGACAAATTATAGTTAAAATGCAAAGGTCAAAATGTTGAGGAAATCATGAAGGAAACAATGTTCTCTACATTGGAGAGCAGTGGCAGAAATGACCACATACAGAAGAGAGCAGTAGTACCTTGTTGTATGTGAAGAAGAAGAAGGAGGAAGAAGAGGAAGAGGAGGAGGAGGAAGGAGGAGGGAGGAGGGAGGAGGGAGAAGGAGAAGAAGGAGAAGATGGAGAAGGAGAAGGAGAAGGAGAAGAAAGAAGAAGGAGGAGAAGAAGAAGAAGAAGAAGAAGAAGAAGAAGAAGAAGAAGAAGAAGAAGAAGAAGAAGAA
>JADRCH010000006.1:29807339-29861500 GCA_019843965.1 Rhynchomys soricoides | reverse complement strand
AAGAAGAAGAAGAAGAAGAAGAAGAAGAAGAAGAAGAAGAAGAAGAAAGAAGAAGATTAAGATTCTGTTATTTCAGAACTCTGTCTTATCTGGGGAGATACACTGCATAGATGAAAATGAATTTTCTGCTTCCTTCCTTTGGTGTGTTAGTCAGCTTTCAATGACTGTAGTACAATAACTGAGGCAGCTGCTGTGTAAAAAGTAAAGGTTTATTCAGCTCACAGCGTTAGAGGCTCAAACTCCAAGATCAGGTAGCTCCTTTACTTGGATCCTGGTTAGAGCAGACATGGAAGTTTATTTTTCTGAGAGCTCACTAAGAGGCAACAGTTACACCTCAAACAGGAGAAGTTGAGGAGATGTTCTGCAGTTCCTACCAAAAGTGTACCCTATGTTTTATGGACTTTCTTTTATGCCCTACCCCTTAAAGGATCATATCTCATTAATACTAATGCTCTCAGGACCAGCCTTTGCATATGTATTTTTGAGGACCCTCTGTATACAAAACATTTAGGAATCAGTGAAAAGAAAATAACATTCAATATTGTTTGAGTTCTCAGTCATTGTGAAGTTATAAAAAATACTATCTCCCATCCATCAACCTCCAAGTGTTTGGGTGTTTGTGTTGTTGATATCATAGACTATTCCTTCACAGACTGTCTTGGGGGATTTGTTTGAGGAATACTTCTGGGAATGCTCGACTTCAGGAATGGAGTTTGATTACACTTATTCCTTATGCTTATTTTTATGATATTCCATGTTGAAGTGATTTGGGGAGATAATTAGCAATATAGCCTTTTGAGTCTATAACCATGAAAACGTGTAGTTCTATCTGAATTGCCTTTTATTTTCTTTAGTAACATACTTTCAGAGTCGAATAGCTTTGGGTTATTGCCAGATGAAATATTTTCCAGCAGGGCTAAACTGTTCTGTGTTGCTTTATTAGACTATTTAGATATACATGAAAATAGAATTCCCACCTAGAGTTTTCTATGCATATTTTATGAGTGTAGCAGTGTCAGGAATATAGATTGAATTGCATTACAATAAAATCGTTACATTTTGGGTCTCTATTTCCTTAGTATTTATGTGTACTCTTTGTGTAGCTATATACAAGGTATTGCAAAGTAAGTGCAACCAGAAACAACTTGGGGAAGTACTTCAGAACTAACTGCAAGTGATTCGAGCAGCTTACTAAAGAGGAACTTCTGTGTCTTGAATTTAATTCAGTGATGGATCAAGTGGCTTAGTCTTTTCTCTGTGATTGAATGATCTGATGTTGGCTTGGAGAGTACCAGGGACACACAGCTTAAGAGATACTCAATTTGCATTGAATTTGTTTGCTGTTCCTATAGCTTCTTTCTAATTCCTCAAAGTCTAAAATATATCCTTCCTCCCATGGCTGAGTTCCTCCCAGACTCCTTGTCCCTTGGGATTAATTGACCAGGGTAGTGATTGACTGTTACATGGGTAATGAAAAGTATAGTGGGACATAGCTCAGCTTGTAGAACCCCTGTCTAGCATTCTTGGAACCCTGGATCCAACCTCTCATGCTGCATAACCTGAGAACAACGGCACATTGCTGGAACCCTTGCATTTGGGAGGCGAATCAGAAATGGTAGGAGGATCAGAAGTTCAAGGCCATCCTTGCTCATGTAGCAAATTCAAGCCAATGGAGGATCCAGAAGACCAGCTCAAAAAAAAGTGTCCCTTCAGAAGAAAAACAGAGTGGACATTCATGTATTTGCATCTTTCTTCTCCCTTATTTCCTCAAGGAATTGGTGAGTTCCAGTCTCTTTTTCCTTTCTAGCAGTGGCTTACTTGGTGATCCCAATGCGAATTTCAGATCCTCCTGTCAGTATGTTAAATCTGAAACGTGCCAGCAGGGTTCCCAATCAGTCCTATGGCAAGCTACCTATCCTGGAGAGTCTGCAGCTTCAGGGAGGTTGAGAACCACTATCCAAAGATAGGCATTTGAATGGCCACTTATATTCTGTTCATCACTCAGCAACAGTAGTGAAATAGAATCCAGGGATTCTAGCTGTGGTGAGACTACATTAAGATGAAACTATGTTTCAAGTTAGTGAAGTATGTTGGCAAAGTCTCATATTTACAGAGCGTTTTCTTGTGAATCAAGCCTTCTGGAGTCTTCAGCTCATTTGATGCCTGATATCACCCCATGGGTCTGCACCATCCTCCCTCAGGTCTGCACCATCCTCCCTCAGGTCTGCACCATCCTCCCTCAGGTCTGCACGGTCCTCCCTCAGGTCTGCACCGTCCTCCCTCAGGTCTGCACCATCCTCCCTCAGGTCTGCACGGTCCTCCCTCAGGTCTGCACCGTCCTCCCTCAGGTCTGCACCGTCCTCCCTCAGGTCTGCACCGTCCTCCCTCAGGTCTGCACTGCCATCTCTATTGCTTTACAACAAGGAAGAAGTTGGCCTCTGCCAAGTTTTGTAATGGTTCCAGAATTTCGGTGCTGGTCAGTTAGTACTAAGTTTGATGCCTTAAGTCTCCAGTGCTATTATTACCTAAGATTTCAAACCAGCCTGTCTTCTCCTAGCCCTGTCTGTGTAGCCCCTGTAAAGCCACAGGTTTGTTTGTTTCTTTTAAAGTTATGCAAGAAGTGGAGCCGAAGGTCATGTGCTTGTAGATAAGCTCCTGTCTTACTTATTTGTGGGCATTTCCTGCCTCCCCTTTAGATGAATATCTAAAACTACCTAGATCAAGAAGAGTAAACATTAAACTTTCTTGCTTTTGTAAACAAATATTTACAGTTTCTTTTCTTTGGAATGTTTATCTTGTGTAAGTAATAGATTCAACCGATCTTTTATCTTTGGGCTCTGGTTTGTGGTTTTTGAAGCTTTCCAAGATCAACTGAATGGAGATGTGGTTTGGCATTTTAAATAACAGAAATGGTATCTATGCAATCAGATGCTTTTAAAAGCAGTTACTGCTTGAATGGAGACCCCTTCCTACTGATTGAAGCTCTTCCTCCCTATCTTAAAAGCTTTATTGGATGATGAAAGATAGCTTTTAAGGTTTCATTCATGAGAAATGAGGGCTCTACTTTACCTCTAAGGTATTTTGTTCTTAACCACCACCAATTAGAAAGGAGGGCATGATGTTTTAAACAAGACACAGCATAAGAAGTGGAGAGCAAGAAGGTCCCTAAATTGCATTTTAATGTGACCATATGGCAATATAAAAGCAAAAAAATTGAGAGTGACTTTCAAAGTCACCAGTGAGTTTTATGTTACCCCACCATTCCCATCATGCAGGGGAGAATAAAGAAAGGACATTGATTAAAAAGGAACAATTGATTTCATTGTGTGCACATCACTATGAATGAGTTACAGTGTCAATATACATTAGCTCTAGTATTAGTAATTCCGCAGACTTCCTTCCCGCAGCCCATTTCAATAACTGAAGGCTTGTCAGACATTCCTAAAATTAAGAAAGGCACATGCACATGTGCCTGTGTGGGTGGGTGAGTGCGTGTGTGTGTGTGTGTGTGTGTGCGTGTGTGTGTGTGTGTGTGTGTAGGTGTGGATAGACGGGAAAGGAATCTATATAGTTATTTCATAAATGTCAATCATATGCTCCTTCTTATGCTAGCTTTCAGTTTTAAGCAGACTTCCTGTCTCGAATGGGTAGTTTCTCCTTCCTCGGCTTCCCTTGAGCCAAGTCCTTCAGCCTCCCTTTCTTATACCCTATACGGTCACAAGCAGGAATGGCTCTGTCCTTGACTTTTTTCAAATATGCTTTCTATTGCATAAAAGTGTTACTACAGATTACCCTGCTCTCTCTCTCTCTCTCTCTCTCTCTCTCTCTCTCTCTCTCTCTCTCCCTTTTATCTAGAGAACAATGTGTCTCAGGGCAGTTTGATGAGGCAGTGCTTATAGAGATCACACTTAAAGGAATGTGAGGACAAGCAGAGGTGGCCCTGTGACAGTTTTTTTTTTCTTTTGCACCCCAAGCCACAGGGAGATTGTGAATTTGAAGCCAGTATGGGGTACACCATAAGTTCAAGGCCAGCTTGAGCTATATAGTGATACTCTATGTCAAAGAAACAAGAGCTAGACTAGTCCTCAATGGTAGAACACGTCTCAGCATGTGCAAAGCCCTGGATTCAATCCCCACACTGCAAAATATAGCTGCGAGATTTCTCGCCTTTAAAAAAGCACTAAGGAGAAAAAGCTTCATGTAGTTTGCTATTTTTACTGCAGTCTACCTCCTGTATCCAACAAAGCACAGGTCCCTTGTTCTCTCCTCAAGATGCTCAGCAGCCATCATGGTGCCTTTTCCCACAAAGGCCCTTTAGACCTGCGCCTCTTTGCTCCAAACTGCAGCATTTACGAGTGAGTTTCCTCAAATGGTTGTGCTCTCATATATCCAACTTAGCTACAACGTAGCTAATAGCCTATAGCGAGTCCAACCCTGAGCAAGGACAGTGAGAACACGTGTCAGATTCTGTGACCATAGAAGGCAATGTTATCACCTATATTCCTGTGGCTATTTCATGACTTCATGTCAGCCTTTTGCAGAAGGTGCTTGCAAGTCAGGAAGTAAAACAGTGAAGATAAACCTTCAAATTAAAAATGAAAAACCATGTGAACGTATGAAGTCTGTTTGGCCGCTACTGTCTCCTTTGCATGCTTATTTTGTTCCATGTTGTCTTGGAAGCTGCCTCCTATTGTCTTGGTTAGTGACTGAGGTGTAGTCTCTCAGTTTTGTTTCCCTGAGTGGCAGTTTCAGGACCACAGTTTCTGGGCAGCTCCCCTGTTCTGCCTGAGGTGTCCACTACACCGATTTCTCCAGTCTTGATTTTAATTTCTTCCTTCTTAGGGGAGGATGTCACTCCTCGGAGATCTCCTCCCCCTTCCAGTGTCCAGCTGTGTACTGGGGTGGCCTGGGTGGGGAGGGATTCAGGAAAAAACTCTACCGGTAGGAGATGTGAGGTAGAGGGCAAGGAGAGTAGAGACGACCCAGAGGGACCAAAGGAAGCTGTGAATCAGAGTGACATGACTGTTTCCTACTGGCATGATGGTCTTGACAAGCTGAACTTCTAGGATACAGGGAAATTGGACTTATCATTATCAGTGATGTAGGAGGGACAGTCAGTATTTTGTAGAGGTTTTTTTTTTTTTATATACCCATGCTAGGTGACTCAAATATTTCACCTGCTACACTAGCAATAGTCTTTCAGGATAGATTTCTTGATGTAGCATGATCCACATCAGGAAACTGCAGGCTTCCTGATGTGGTTCTCTTGGCTTTTTATGCAATCAACTCTTGCCTTTAGCCATCCAAATTTCATCATGATCTTCTCTCCCCAGTCCCTGACACTTGAGAATATTATGCAGAGTTGTTGGTACTAATGTAATAAATTATTGAAAGTACAGTGGTTTAAAATAATAGAAAGGTGTTTCATAGGTGGGTCAGGTAGTCAGAAATCTAAAATGGGTCTCACTAGACTTAAGTGCCTGTAGCTTAGAGGTTCTTCTGGAGGCTCACAAGCAGGATGGATTTCTTTGCCTTGTCCAGCTGCTAGTGGCTTGGGGGTGCCCTTCTGTAGTCAGGGGCAGCCAGGATTTTCTCACATGGCATCAGTCTGTCCTGAGTGATCTTTCTCTGTTTTCCAACATGGAAAGGTCCTGTGGTTACACAGGGCTCTGGCGTGAATTGAGTGTGAAATGCCCATCCAGAACTTTAGGTTTAGAAGCTTGATTCCTAGCACGTGGTGTTATTTTGGAGGTTCTGGAAACTTTAAGGGATGGGATATAGTTGGAAATGGAAGGTCACTTGGGAAGGGGTAAGTTCTGGGGATAGCTTTTTTCTGATGAGGTGATCTCTCTCTCTCTCTCTCTCTCTGTCTCCCTCTCTCCTTTTCTTCTCCTTCCTCTTCTTTCCCCCTCTCTCCTCTGTCTTGCTTCTCCTCCTTTACCATTTCCCTCTTTCTTTCTCCTTCCTCTTTGCTTCTCCTTCACTCATTTCCAGCATGGTCTTCTGCTCAAGTGCATAGGACCAGATGGCCATGGACCATGAGCCAAACTAGAACTTTCCTCCTCAAAATGGATTTTCTTAGATGTTTGGTCACAACTATGCAAAACTAGCTAATACAGGCCCTCCCGATGAGTCAGGATGATCTCTCAATTCCAGATGATCATAAATCTCTATTCCATACACAAACCCAACCTCACTCTTGTATTGTCATATAATTCCTTAGCAGGCATCAGGTATTGGGATGAGGGCAAGGACGATTCTCTGTATCTATTGGGAGTTACACAGGATCTCTAAGAGCTTGTCACATGCCCGTCAGCCTTGACTCTGTAAGTTCCATGTTAGATCATTTTATTTATTTTCATCCTTGTGGTCTTCTTATACATGTAAAATCTCCCATTCTGCTGTGAATAACTAATCTAATCAGAGTAACTCAGATTACTAAGTAGGATTATTATTAAACAGATTAGCTAGCAGATAATCCTATTTAAATAATTTGAATAATAACAAATACAAATTAACCATTCTGTTTTAACTTTTTAAATTTTGTAACAAAATCACACAAAAGGCTGGTGGTTTATGAAGAAACCCACTGCCTTCCTCTTGTGCCCTCTCTGATAGTAAGGGCCTTGGCATTTATCAGCTGAATCAGTTCAATTCAGCTTTGGGAAAAATGAAACACCAGGCTACTTCTGTGGTCATAAGATGAGAAGCTGACTTGAACACCTCCAATTTCAGTTCAGAACAATTTTCTGTTGCTTTAGCTTACAATGAAATAATTCCCACATAACATTCATATAATTCACATTTTTAGCGATTTCCTTCCTGTGTGAGTTGCACGGGACCACACATATTTGTGTAGAAGACACACACAAAGTTATATGTTTTGATGGAATGTAGACAAAATTGGACCAGGAAGGGGAGGAAACATTGGGAGATGACCTCTTTCTGATAGTCATCTCTGTATACAGGGCTGAGAAGTGCTACATTGGTATGTATTTGCTCCAGATTTGATTGTTGAACTTAATGGCCCATGAAATGGTGTTAGGGGGTGACTGGATTATAAATACTCTTCTTATGAGTGGGATTAATGGCTTTCCATAGTGTTCAGCTCACCTGACCTTCCTTGTGCCACGAGAGGATATAACATTTCTCCGTTTCAGAGGATGTAGCCCTCATCAGGTAGCTGAATTGCTAGTGCCTTGATCTTGGGAGTGAAGTAGGAGAGGGTAAATTCCTGTGACTTTTTTCTCTTTCTATTTAAAATTTTATTTAGTTTTTATATATGGCTGTTTTGTCTGCATATATGTTTATGTACCATGTGAATGCCTGGTGCCTGCAGAAATCAGAAGAGTGCCTCATATCCCCTGGTATGGGAATGACCTACTGTTGTGAACTATCATGTGGGTGCTGGAATTGAACCCAGATCCTCTGGAAGAGCAACCAGAGCTCTTAATCACTGAGCCATCTGTCCAGCTAGTGTTCTTTTTAAATTAACTAGACTATGATTTTTTTTTTTTAATAGCAGCACAAATGACCTAAGACAAAGAGGGAGAAGAGGAGATGTGGGAGGTGAATTCTGTAAACGGCCTTCTGTCTAGAATATGAAATGCAATGGTGGACACATACATTATAAAATGTGTCATGCAGGACTCTTACCAAAGTTTGGGAGCGTGAGCGTAGTTATAAGAATTCTTCTTTACCATAAAACTCCAAGTGGTACCAAAGCCACACAACGTTGAAGTTATTTATGTCTCTGCTTCTCAGGCAGGCAGGTAGTCCTAGGCAAGCATCTCAGAGTGCCTGGTCTCCACTGGCTTCATTCATATTATTGGATCAATACTTTCTTTGAAGAGCTAGAAAGTCTGTAAGTTGCATGTGAGCTTCCTGGAAGGTATTAAGCGAGTGGTTTCTCTGTGACATAATCAATGTGATGAGAGATAAGACATACTTAAATAACGACTTAGCTCCAGGGTGAGTAGATCCTACAAAAAGAATCTCCTTCAAGGAGAATGGGACCCTTTGACTGGGAAAATTACAATAGAAGGCCAATTTGGGGCATGAGTGACTCTCCCATAAGCCAAAGGGAGAGCTTGGCTGTGAGGTCATTGAGTTAGAGGTGTGTGCTACACTTGAAACAGACCTTACCTATTTGTGGGTTGGCTCCATTGGTTACACTGGCTACCAGTGGAAGCTCACCTTGGGCCCTTCTGATCCAGTTTTCATGAGGGAAGAGATTGACAGGGGTGCAAGCATTTTGTTCCTTGCTCCAGTTTTGGCTTGTACCATGGATAAAACTACCTGACACAGCTGATTCTCTCCACGAAAGGCTTCCGGGGTTGCTAAGAAGGTTAAAAGGGGCTACAGAAATAAGTCATTAACATGCTTATCATGAAAGCATTATCTTGAGTTGGGGCTCCAGAACCTGAGTGAAAAAACCTGGCATGGTGGCACATGTTGGTGACATCCCATTATAAGACTGGGGTGGTAGACACAGGCAGATCCTTAGGACTCATTGTCATGCCAGCCTAGTCTACCCAACCAGATCCAGGCCAATGAAAGACCCTGTATCAAACCCAAAGGTAGATGGCTTCTGAGGAATTGACACTGAGGTTGACTTCTGGCTTTCCAGTGTGTGTGTGTGTGTATGTGTGTGTGTGTGCACTCGTGTGCTCAGGAACATGTGTTTGTGTGTAACCTGAGGAAGGAAAAATTTACTTTGGTTCACTGAAGGCATACATAGTCCATAATAAAAGGAGAGATGTGCTAGGAAGACCATGAGTGGGCTGGTCACAAGGTCCTTACAGTCACAAAGTAGGGGGAGATGAATGTGTTCAACGTGCCTTTTCTTATTTACTGTACAGGATTAGTCCATGAAATAATCTGGCAACACCTAAAGTGGGTTTTTCCACTGAAATTAACCTATATATTCACTGTTCTGGGTCTTTTCTCCTAGACAATCCTAGATTCTGTCTAGTTTACAGTATTAACTATGATAGCAGATAAAAAAAAAGAAAACCCAATGGCTTCCGTGATAGTTTTATGAGGAGGTGCTGGGGACACTTTTCAGTTTAATAAATATGTTGATTCATGAAAGAAATAGAAACAAGTCAAAAGAAGCATGTCATATAGTATATGTTTATACCTATATCCAATATACGAATATATATGCTTCATAAACATGATGTGTATGTGAGGCATATTTTTTATATAAATCAAATTGTGCTTGTTTTTGAAAAGCAGATTCTGATCTGATATAAAAAAATGGAAAATAAGATACTTTTTAATCCCTATAACTCAGAAAAATATCACCAGCAAATATTACAAAAGCCTCAAAGGCAGCAATAAATTTCTCTCGTTGATTCAGATTCCACTAAGGCTGGGTTTTGAAACAAATGGTGGAGTCATAGTGCTGACAAACCAGATAACTTAAGGGCACTTTATACTGAAGGGGCTCATAGAAGTTATCCACAGAAAAACTTGCAATTGTAAAAGAGATGAACAGGTTTTGTGGGTCTGAGGGGTACTTAATCTGAACGCACAGTGAAGGCCAAGGAAGGTTCATATTGCAAAGTACAGGGCTGACTGTTGAGTCCCTGTGCTATCTGCCTAGAGCTATCTGCCTCACTGGCCATAGCTCGTTGCTGTAGTTACTTCCCATCCTCCCTCCCTCCCTCCCTCCATGTTTCTGTCCCTCCCCCCATTCCTTCCTTTTTCCCTCACTCACTCCTTTCCGTCATGTTTCCCCCCTCCATTCCTTCCTGTTTCCCTCCCTCCCTCTAAATCTCCCTCCTTCCCTTCCTGTTTCCCTCTCTCCCTCCCCCTCCTTCTCTCTCTTTCTTTCTGTCTTCCCTTCCCCGTCCTTCTTTTCATTCTTTTATCCTTTCTTAACCCCCCATCCTTCTTTCCTCCCTCTTTTTCTCCCCCCCCCAACCCTTTCAATGGCAGACATAGTACAATATGGGGCACGCTTTTGGCATCAATTCACAGTTTCAAATCTATTTTATTTTAATTTATCCACGAATGCATCCGAACTCTCCCTGGAAGTGTATTAGAGATGATCATTTTGTTTTAGATAGTCATCAATTCCCAGGTCAAAGTTGAGTATCAGAATTAAGGCAGTGTATAAGCAATGAACTCAAATTTCAGAAAAAATATCAACATTTGTTTGGCTTTACAATGTCTAAGGCAGAGTTTTCTCCCAGCATGCTTTGTGTGTTCATAAAAATATTTAATATGTACCATATGGGTAAACAAAAGAGCTAAATAAAATTTAATGGATCACTTGAGTCAAGTTATTGGCTAAAATGTCTGCTTTATGCCAAGTTCCGATTGTAGAATGGGAACATCACACTATAGGATGCATGGGGCTGAGATGGGATCACACCTTGGAAAATTGGAGGTGAAATGTTGCTCAACTGGTGTGTGGTGTATATGGCGTAGTCTAGTGGTATATAAGTAGATATCTACTTGCAATAGTCCACATTTGACTTGTCTTCAGTTTTGATTGAGTAGAAATTATATAACAACTTATTTATCATAATCAAATGACCCCAGTTGTTTCAGACAATGTAAAACCTATAATTACTTTTTAAGTTGTGTTGTGAGTGTACCTAATGGACAGTTTCAAAAGCTGCAGTACAGAATGAAGCCATGGGGGTCATGTGGCTTCAAAGTTAACTTGATAGCAGATGCTCAGGTAAGACTTCCCATGCAAGAGAAATCATGTGGTTCCAGAGTAAAGCACGGATTTCCTTGCTAGATGTTCATGGATTTGTTCATTTCCTTACACTTTGCAACTTAGCCCCTACTATAAACGGCAATCTTTTGCTAAACATAAATTAATTTAAGGGTAGCACTAGGCTGTCCTGAATGTCACTAAGGCAGGCTCAAGAGACCATACTTTTCTTGCATTTCATGAGACTCTATACTGTTCCATGCCAGGGGCTGCTATGTCTTGGAGATAAGGTATATTTCTCTCATTAAGTAATGCTAAAGATTTTCAAGGGATGCGGTCTCTGCCCATGGAGAACTGAATGTTTTCCAAGCTTTTCAACTCCCATTTTGCTTATTCTAACAATAGTTCTTATGGTTGGATTTCACACAATAACTGTTGCCTTTCTTGTGAGTAGAGAGACCTTTCCAAGAGACTCTAAGATCATTTCAGGAAAGCAACTACAGCACGGTTTTAATAGATAAATCTTTGCTTAAGCAACTAGCATATTGTTTTTACAGACATATGTTTGTTTAAGTATAAAAGGTGTGAAATTATCTACTCATGTGTGTTTTGGGTGCTTATAGATTTCCAATACCTTTACATAAAGAATGTGTCTACTGAGAAACAGTTTTAAAGCAGAAAACAGATACACTTGAAGATCCTTCAGACTCTTAGTATGTTATCATTTAGTCTGTAGTTTCTCAACATGCTTTAAAAATAGATATTACATATGTTTGTACATGCATACATACATACATTAAATAGGGAAGGAAAATTTAATCAATTTTTAATTTAATCCATTGGTTTTTCAAATTAATCATTTTTTTGTAATTATATATTCAACTTACATATATATTCCTCTAGACATGTAAGTATTATAAGTATGAATTGTTAGCTGTTGGATTGTTCTAAATCTACTGATTCAAATGACTCTCTGTTACTTTAGGTCTTAGACTGATTACCTGCAGATCCTTCCCATTGTGGATTAACAATTCCAAAACAAATATGAGTTTACCTCGTAGAGACCCTTCAAGCAGTGGTCTAAACCAATTAGGAATTCAGACCTCCATATTAAATTCTTTTTATTACACCTTGTGTAGTTTTGTGTCAACTTGGCACCGGTTTGAGTCATTCGGGAAGAAGGACTCTCAGCTGAGAAAATGGCTTTGTAAGATTGACCTAGAGACAAGACTGTCCAGCATTTTATTGACTGATGAATGTTATGAGATGGTCCAGATCACTGTGGGCAGTGCCAACCCTAGGCAAGTGGTCTTGAGTTGTATAAGAACACAAGATGAGTAAGCCAAGAGGAGGAAGCAGTAAATATCACTCCTGCATGGCTTCTGCTTGAATTCCTACCTCTAGGTTCTTGCCCCGCCTCCCTTAATGATGGAGTATTACCTAGAATTCAGGGATGAGATAAGCCCTTTCCTCCTTAAGTTGCTTTTTGTTTATGGTGTTTTATCACAGCAATAGAAACCCTAAGACATGGTGTGTGTGTGTGTGTGTGTGTGTGTGTGTGTGTGTGAGATGCCTGAAGTTGATACCAGGAATCTTACCCTTCCATCTTATTCTTTAAGACAGTTTCTCAACCCCAGAATTTGCAGATGTGGCTAGTCTCTCTATGCAGCTTGCTATGGGCTGCCCCCTTCCGAGATGGGAACTACAGGCTAGCTGCTATACCCACCCAGCATTTAAGTGGGTTCTGGATATCAGAATTCTGGGCCTCTTGCTGGCATGGCATGTATTATAGCTGCTGTGCCATCTCACCACCCTACACCCTTTTGTTCTCTTTGCATCCCATTGGCTAGAATTCTACCCCATCCCTACCAAGCTTTTACAGCATCACTGATCTCTGAGGGAGAAGGCCAAGGAAAGTGGGAATGGATCATTGCCTCAGTGATGAGGTCCTCAAGGTTAGTGGGGTGTGATTTGTTACCACTGACCTGCAGATGGATATGTACAGGTGGGGGCGCTTTAACTCAGTGCTGGGAAGGTGGCAATGTTCAGTAGCCTTCTCTCATCTCTGGGCATGAAGTAGGCTGCTGACCACAGGCGGCTCCTAAGCCCTTGGAGTGTGGTTATTGAGACTAAACAATTGGTTTTTCAAAACTACATTTAGCTTAATTTAAATAGCCCCATGTGGCTACCAGACTGAACCACACAGATTAGATTACTTACTGATCTGAGTTATTTTAGAGCTTAAGATTGGCATTTGGAGATGAAATCTTCTGTAGTTAAGTGTGTTCCTTGTTTCATTTTATTTAATTTAATATTAATGTTTTACTTATTCACTTTACACCCCACTCACTGTCCCCTTCCTGGTGGCACCTCCCACAATCCTTCCCCCACTCCCCTTTCCTTTCTCCTCTGACCAGGTGGGGGCCCCCTGGGTACTCCCAACTCTGGCACTTCAAGTCTCTGCAAGGCTAGGCTCTTCCTTTCCCACTGAGGCCAGACAAGACAGCCCAGCTAGAAGAACATATCCCACACACAGGCAACAGCTTTTGGGATAGCCCTTGTTCAAGTTGTTTAGGACCCATATGAAGGTCAAGCTGTACATCTGCTACATATGAGCCGGGAAGCCTAGGTCCAGCCTGTGTATGTTCTTCTGTGTATGGTGGTGAGAGCCCCAAGGATCCAGGTTAGTTGACTCTGTTGGTCTTCTTGTGGAGTTCCAATCCCCTTTGGGGGCTATAATCCTTCCTCCTATTCTTCCATAAGAGTCCCCAAGCTACATCCACTGTTTGGCTGTGAGTGTCAGTATCTTTCTGAATCAGCTTCTGGGTGGAGCCTCTCAGAGGACAACATGCTCTTGTCTGTATGGCTCAGGAGTCTCATGGAGGTAGAGAAGACGTAGCAGGAGAATGGAGCTCTTTTTTTAAAATTATAATTTAGTTACAATGTTTCTCCCTCCAAACACTTCGATATACTCCTTCCCAACTCTCCTTCCAACGTTTTTCATAATTGTTACTGCATGCATATATGTATATATACACATACACATATTCCTAAATATAACCCATTATGTATCTATATAGCTATATCTACATCTATTCTATCTATATCTATATCTTTATCTATATCTATATCTAATCTATCTCAATTTCTATCTATATCATCTATATCTATATCTATCTATACATATTCCTAAATAGAACCTGTTCAATCACTATAATGTTACTAGTATGTATATTTTCGGGGCTGACCATTGGCACTGGACACCCAATTGGTGTGCTGTTTCCTGAAAAAGGACCATATCTCCTGTTCCCAGCTATCCTCAGTTGCCTGTGTTCTTTGTATAGGGTTGTGGCCTTGCAGGATTTTTTCCTTTTGGTTTGGCATGTTCACTGGAGTCCTCTTTGTTCAGCTCATGTTTAGGTGGTTTATGGCTTTAGCTTCTGTTATTAGCTGAAGGCACAATCTCATAGCAAACTCTTTGATCCTCTGGCTCTTACAGTCTTTCTGCCTCCTCTTCTGCAATGTTCCCTGAACTTTAGGTGTGGGAATGTTTTGTAGATGTATCCATTGGGACTGGACTCTCTGCATTGTGATTGGTGTGATTTTCTGTAGTGGTCTCTATCTGTTGCAAAGAGATGTTTCCTTGATGAGGGGAGAGTGCTACATTTTTCTGTGGGTATAAAGACACACGATTATAGATTGTTGTTAGGAATTATACCGCTTTAATAAACAAGTGACCATAGATTCTTATCCAATAATCATAATTTGGCTAGCACTGAGTAGTTAGCTAGGTTTCCAGTAACAGGCACGGTCTACCTCTTGTTGACTGGGTCTTAAGTCCAATTAGAGAGTTGTTGGTTACTTCTTGAGTATGGGTGCTTTTACTGCACCTGTAGGTTTATTGTGCCATGCTGGTTGTTGCTATGGTTCATAAGCATCACCAGTGGGTAGAGTTGTTGGTTCTTATAAAACATACACATTTTCAAGTAGTCTTGCATTTCTTATGTTATTTTTTTTATTTTGCATTTACCTGTAATTGCTTTATATTTATCTGGTGAAAGCACAAATTTCTAATTTCTGATCTGGATATGGTTCGCTTATAGTTAAGAAAATGTGGCGCCATTAGAAGTAAAAAGTTTGTGTTATGAGCTCTTTCCTTCTGCAGCACCATTTTAATGCCATTGTAGTGACAATAGAACAATGTGATTCTTACAGAGATCGCTGGCCACCTCAAGTTCTATCACTGTATAAACCACTAATACAACACCCCCAGTGCCCCCTGAAATGGTCCCAACCTCAGAAACGTGTGAGTTTATTTTGGATTTGATTTGATTCTTGGCAAGTCTTATGAGAAAGAAACATCAGAGGAGCTTTGGGATATTGTAGTGCTGAGAGGCCTTTCCAGCTCTGGTATCCTCATACACTTGGGTGTTGGTGAGCCGCCTGCCAGTGCTCTTTGGACAGAGCTCCGCTGGAGTGAACATGGCCAAGCTGGAAGGGTCCGGACCTCAGATGTGTTAATGGGAAACATCCCAGGAGCTCAGAGGCCTAGCAACTTGGGTGGTGTCCCATGGATTTGGGAGGCGTCATGCTGTGCTGAGTTTTTCCTGGGTATATGACAGCAAGTCCTCTTGGTCACCCAAACTAGACTGTTTTGGTGACTTTTAGGTTCAACCATATATCCCTTGATTTATGTATGATCATTCAGAAATCAGTAATAAAATTTCTGAGGGGAAATTCTATACTTTTAAAAGCAACTGTTAAACTAATTATTAAAAAGGAAAACAGTCCATAGGAAGTGCTTAACTTTTGACCAAGCCACAGACCTATAAGGGAAGTGAACATTGATGTTTAACTGACAGGGCTGTAGTAGCTGATGTACAGTGGGGATTGGTACCACACCCACCAGTGAGTACCAATACTCACGGATGATTAAGTCCTTTTTATAAAATGGTGTGCTGTTGGCAGTTATATACGTATTATGTCAACACATGCTTCTGTGTATTTAAATCATCTCTAGATTACTGACATTATAATATATAATTTATATGATATGTCAGTTGAACTGCCTATTGTTTTTCATTATGGCATGTGATTTTTTTTCATTTTGCCCATTTAATGAACCTACAGATGATGATGGTCTGTATTGATGAATGAACGGCTGAAGAAATGGCTCAGAGATTAAGAGCTCTTGTTTTTACAGAGAACCCTGGTTTGATTCCCACCACCCCATGGCAACTCACAGCCATCTCTAACTGCAGCTCCAAAGCATCTTGACGCCTTCTTCTGGGTCTGTAGGCACTGCATACATGTAAGCATGCAGTATATACACAGGGGTACATGTGGGCAAGACACTCATACACATAAAATAAAAATAGATCTTAGAAAAGCAAGTTTAATAAGATTTAAGTAAATAATGCATAAACCAAAACCAAAAAAGAAAATCTTTAGGTGAGTGGGCAATATTTTCCAGAAAAAATTCATCTGAAATACCGAATACTAAAATTAATTCCAAGTTATTTTATTTCTGGGACAAGCACGAGCTGAATGGGAGAATGGCTGTCCCCGTGGGTTCTTGTCCTCATAGAAGGAGTTGCACATTGAGCTTAGGAAACATTTTCTCATCCAGTTTCATAATAGCCCACTGCTCAAAGTTACCCCCATCTTACAGATGAGATAATTAAGACCTCAAATCTGCTATTGGCTCCTTAACAGATGAGGATAGAGCCCAGTGGGAATCTCTAGATTTCTGTCTCCAGATTCCACAGCTGACCTGCCCTGAGGTTTTGTGATTTTTTTCATCTTGACTATTAAAACATCATAAAGGAAGAAATGAGAAATTTCTATATGGAAGATTTATTAGATCACCACTAGATAAATAACAGTGCAGCATGAAGCAAACAATAGAACAAACCAGGGGATGTACTTACATCTGGCATGATCATCAAAGGGCCAATACCACATTGATAAAACCACAAGGGACATAATAAACATCAGAATATGACGACTGAATATACTTCAAAAATTGGGCTAATCAATAATAAAAGATATGGAGATTAAAATATTAACTAAGTTTCATTTTACATGCTTCAACATGAATAATTTAGAAAAATTCTTTAGGTCAATGCTAGAAAATTAAAAGAACTTTGGTGTAGTGACTATGGAATATATCCCGTCTCTTTGGAAAAGCAGTTTGTCAACAGTTATAAGTTTCATGGAATTTCCACATACTTGTCCTGAAGGTGTCATTAAAAGGACAACAAGATTCACGTGTAAGAAAAAGTCCACTGTGGTAATAGTTATAGTGGTGAGAAACTGGAAGCCACTTGAAATTCCTCAGAGAAGTGACTCAAAAACACTACAGGATTATGCGCTTGGGGATTGGGTAAAGAAACATAAGTGGTGTGCATGGGGGAGGTGGTGTGGGGAGAGGGGAGCAGGAGGGAGAGGGGAGGGGAGCAGACTGTCTGGAATTGGTTGATGTGGTAGTGCAGGAGACCCACAGGCCCAGGAGAACTGATACTGTGGGTTCCAGTGAGTCCTGACCGAAAGTCAGGACAAGAAAATGTGTTCTCTTGAAGACATTAGGTAGAAAGAACTATTGTTTCCTGCCAAGCTTGAATTTTAGCAGGACTTTAAACATACTGGACAAGTCTCATCCACACTGGGAGAGAAAGCAGTTTTACTTAGCTTACCAGTTCCAGTTTAATGCCACCCAGAAACAACCTTGCAGATCTATGCAGACATTATCCTTGTCCAGGGATCTGGGTATCCTGTAACTTAGCTGATGTGATTCATGAAATTAACCACCACAACCTACATAGCATTGAATTAATCATGAAAACCATCTAGTAATGTAAAAACACTAATGGTACTGAGAAAAGGAGCCAATTAAAATGCATCCCATGTATTTGATTTCCAAACATATTATCATTAAGAGTAATCACATAAAAATAAAAACTGTGAATGAAGTAAAATGAAAGTTAGCAGCTCATTATAGACACAATGTATGTGTGTGTGTGTGTGTGTGTGTGTGTGTGTGTGTGTGTGTGATATTTGTGGAAGATGGCAAGGAATAAGTAGAATTCTGGGTAACTGACATCTCAGGATCCGGCTGAATAGATGCACTGGTGCCGAGTGCTGGAAACTTTCAGGGCTCATCCTCAAGTTCCTAGAGGGACATAATGTGTACAGAACTGAGAAGCTGTGCCTGAGAACCCAAGGGAGGCGATTCACCAGTTCCATGGGCTTAACGTACAGCCTTAAGTGGTTTAAACTAAAACTACCAGTTGTCACTTTGTTTGGGACTTGAGGGAGCTGTCAGGATATAAATTCTTCTATTTCTTGGTTCAGGAAAATCCTGAAAAAATTAGAATGAGTTGTTCACCCTATAACCTATGCAAACTGAGATGGATGTTCTCTAAGAGAGATGAAAGATGAATTAAGATAGATGCATGTGGGTACTGTTTTGTAGCAATGCTAAGACTATGTAAAAAACTGAGCAGCTAATTCAGCGGAACAGAGTTGGGGTATGGTTTGAAAGTATTTTGCAGTTAGAAGCAATCAAGTGACATTCTGGGGCAGGGGAAACTGAGATTTTTGCTGTTTTTTTTTTAAAATTTCTTTAGCTTTCAAAAAAAAATCAAGACAAATTATAGCAAATAAAACTCTGGTGAAAACATTGACAGTTTTAATCTAAATGGCTTCCTTATTGAGTTTTCCAATTACTGTTTTATTTATTTGGCTTTAATTTTATGCCAAGGGGAATACAAACCGATAAGAACACCTCATTAATTTGCACTAATGGGGTGGTAGGGTTCTGATGGGCATGTGAGAGCTGTTTAAACACACACAATGCTACTACATCTGTGGCCTTAGAAAATACTCCTGTCGATGGAATGGAGCCCACTGAACTCTGAAGTCACTTCTTTTACCAGCTGGGCCCTGACCACTCCCACCTCCTGGTGTTGGACTCCCACCATCAAACATTTCTGGGTGCTGCCTTCTAACTGCATTGCTTATTGGTTCACTGGAGAACAAGCTCTGTTAATGTTCTGGTGGCCAACCTGTGTGGAGTTGTATTCAACCTCTACCTCTCTGTGACTTATCCTTCTGGGAGGAAGAAAAACAATGTTTGTGAGTCAAGGAGTCCCCAAGGGTTCCTAGGTCTGCGATTCTCTCCTGGCTTATTGATACACAAGACACCCAATCCTGTGCCTCAGTTTCTCTGTATAAAATGGCTTTTGGCATCACAAGGTTTAATGACAGTTTCGTACAGATTGCTGAAAACTGCATATATGCTGCATGTTTATTATTATTGTCCTCTGTCATATGCTTATTAGTCATGTCACTCATCTCTGTTCTATCCTCACACCCTAATCTAGCCACCTATCTACGTATCGATAATCTATCATCTGCCAATAATCCATCTATCTGTCTATCATCTATCTATCTATCTATCTATCTATCTATCCATTCACCCCACCCATTATCTATCTATCTATCTATCTATCTATCTATCTATCCATCCATATGTCTAGCTCATCTATATATTCATAAATACATCTATTTAAGTATCTATTGACCTATGTATCTACTATGTATCTACCCACATGCCTACTTGTCTATTTATCATCTGTCTATCATCTATCTATCTATCTATCATCTATTTATCTACTTATTTACCTAGGAAACAGAAATATGGAGTTTTTTTGTTCAAGTGCAAGAATTTTATACAAATCTATGTCATGGTCTTTGTCCTCATTCATATAGGACTGTTTACTACCAGTACCTGCTATACTCTAGCCACTGTTTCAGACCTCCTCTTTGGGCCACTAAAAATGAGTTAGTATTTCATTCAGGGAGAACTGTAATCATCATTTAATGAAAACAAAGAGCTGTTGTAGACAGGATAGATTTGGGGGTGTATGGTAGTGGTGACCTGCAGTTTGCAGTGAGATCAGATCTGGTAGGGCATCCTTAGTAGAGCAAATAGCATAGTAAAGAGCTTTGAGAGGAAGACATGCTTTGAGATGGGGCTGGTTTCATGGGACTGGGATGTGCATGATAAGAAGGGATGATACCCTTGTATGAGAACAGGGACTATGCTCACAACAACCTTGCAGTGCTGTGATGAGCAGACTTTCTTTAAAAAAAAATTTTTTAATTATGTGCTTCTCTGTGTGTGGGTGTCTATGTATGGGTGCACGCATATGGGTACAAGTCCCTGCAGAAGTTGGAGGTATCAGATGCCATGGAGCTGGGGTTCTAGGCAGCTGCGGGCCTCTTCATGTGGGTGCCAGGAGCTAAGCTCTAGTCCTCTGCAATATGAACTCTCTAGAGCTTGGGCATCTCTGTAGCTCCAGTTGAGCAGATTTTCTGATGGTAATAGGAAGCTATTACAAAGATCTGAATAAGCAAAGTCTGCATGAGTCAGTATGCTCAAAGCTTGCACATAGCTCAGGAGTCTTGTGTTTGGTGTCTTTAAATTAAGCATTTGGAGGTCTTGTGGCTTAAGATATGTCGTTCTGGCTCCTCTCAACTGCTGCTGACCATATACTAACCATGACCTTCTTGAGAGGGGTCTTGTGCATTCATTGGCTTCCTCCCTATCTCCAGATGTAGCTCTCTCTCTCCGCCCCCTCTAATTCTCTGACTCCAGAGAGATTGATAAATCTCATTCACTTCAGAGCCAGGGCCAAAGAATGGATTATTTCTGAGTGTATTTACTTCTCTCTCCAGCAAGCCACTATCATTAATTACAGCAAAACAAACAAAGAAAATCCTCAACAGCTGAGCTTTGTGTTTTCAAAGACTTATAAACATCATCAGCATAAAATAAATTAAATTTGGCTCTTACCTAGTGCACACATCCATTCTGCTGGATCTTTCCATACCGTATTGCTGTTTGTGTGGCTCATGCTGCATTACTGTCTGCATTACATCCTGCAGAGTTGTTCTGGCTCTGGTCTAGACTGTCTCATGTGCCCTGGAAGAAATCAGTGCCATCCTTAATTGGCTGCTTCAGTCAAGAGGCAGATGGAAAGGACAGGACATTTGTGGCCAGCCTTTTCCCTCAGCTTAGAATATAAAGCCCAGGACTGACCTATAATGTAGTGGTTGGCTTTAGCCTTTTCTGCTTTTTAAGTGCTAGTGACTGAACCCAAGGCCCTCTGAATGCCAAATTGCTAAGCATGCGGTCTCCCACCTAGTTACATCCCTTGCCTCCTCATTTATCTATTCAAAAGCTGAATCCAGGTTACTGTGTTGGTATACACCTGTAATCCCAGCATTTAAGCGGCTGAGACAGGAGGATTGCCATGAAGCCAGCCTATGAGAATATATGTATATATATATATATATATATATATATATATATATATATATGAAAAATATTTCATATATATATGAAAAAACAAAAAGTTTTCTTGAGATCTGTAGAGTCTGCTCAAGTTATATTCTAATAGAGAGTTCTAAGTAAAGACAAAAACAAAAACCAGTTTTGTGTGTTTTTAAAAATCTTCCCTCCTTGAAAATATTTTTGTTTTGAATGAGAGAGCTCAAAGGTTCCCTTTCTGGGGAAAGTTAAAGGGAAATGACAGTGGAAACATCCTTTGTGGCTTTGAGTTTCATGCAGCAGTTTCCTCATCTGAAAAGCTTGGCATGCTAGGTTCTGTGAGGACACAGCTTTTGAAATAACAGCAGAATAGGCCAGATGGCTCAGGGGTGAAACTTTGGCCACACAAGCCTGATGACCTGGGTTTGAATCCCCCGAATCCTCGTGAAATCCTGATGCAGTAGTGCTAATGTCCTACTGAGAGATGGGAGGGCATGACAGGAGGCTCAGAAAGGGCTGGAGACCAGCTAGCCTGGCTTATGCAGCAATGAAAAGACCCTGCCTTATATAAACTGGAAAGGTAATAAACAACACTAAAGGTTGTCTTCTGATCTCCTTGGCCCCATGCTTACGTGGCAAGCACTTTTGCACACTTAGCCATCCATCTAACTAGCTAGCTCTTCCATCAATTTTCTGACCTTTCCTGCAATACCTGCAGTCATCTGGATGCTGGCTATCATGGTGTAGTATGTTAGCTTCTTTTTTGGCCACTATCTCTGTTGCCCCTCACATCATCATTTTTGGAGGCAAAGTCAAAAGAACTCAATGGTGTCCAGAAATGTGGTTAATGATGCGGTGCTAGGTACAGAAACTGACACTGTCTACTAGGGTCTCAGAAAAGAAACCTTAGGCAAGTGTTTGTTCCTTTCATGTTTCCACCAATAGCATCATTGCTCAACCTGTTGAGGGAACATCCTTGCAGGGATCATACTTGCCACTAGCCAGTGTTAAAGGCTATCCTTCTAGTTTGTTTTGCTAGTTAGTTTGGGAGCCTGCAATTATGATCACAAGGCCTTTCTTAAACCCACATGCCTAGCTGTCAAGACTGAAATAAGATAGGTCACTGAGGAAGCCATCCTGTTCCCATAGCAACACTGTTGTCTTCTTTCTGGCAGTTAGTGATTTCCAAGCCAGGTCCAGCATTGATAATTCAGGTGTCCTGGTGCTATGATGGTAAAAATCTTTTGCATTACTTAGAAAACATAACAGGATGGTGCTCCAGATGGCTGACTGTGTCAGTGATTGAATTTTAATACATTGGCAAATGGCCAGTACATTGATTGGCGACCTATGTGTATATTTATATCTATTATTTTCTGGCTCCACAACACAATTTCTTCTGCCACATCTATGCCCATATTTGGGCTTTATGATATAATGTATACTTCTTTATAGCTCTGCACAATGAGGCTTTGAGTTTAGGCCCATTCCGGTCTATATACAGAGTTTTCCTGGGAATACCCCACTGAGACATTAGTCAGCACTCAGGTGTCTACAAAGAAGGCCCCAAAGTACCTGTGAGGCCTAGACTTTGCTCATGGTCATGAGAATTTTCATGCTATAGCCAGGCTCTGTAACACTTGCTCATAATCCCAAACCGGGGTAATTGGAAGTACGAGAGTCATAAGTTCAAGGACAACCTGAACTGTATAATAAGTTCAGGACCTCATAGTCAAACTCTTCTCAATAAATAAATAGTTGAGCATAACAAAAGCCAAATGAAAACAGGAGCATGCTGGGCTCTACTACATTTAACTGAATAAACATTTAAAACTTTTTAAAAATGGAATTATACTGAACACTACTGAAATACAAATGATACAATAGGGAAAACACACTGCAAAACATTTGACAAGCTAACCATCTATTTATTAATATGTGATTTTACAGCCACTATGGAAAAAACAAGCAAGGCCCAAATAAATAGTCAAAGAGAGAAAGTGTAAGCTTGCAGTAAACATGCTAAAAGATGTGCTGCTTCATTTGATTTAAGGACTATGTTCTGGTTAGCTTTAACACTCAACTTGCCACAGCCTAGAATCATATAAAAAGAGAGTCTCAGTTGAATTGACTAGATCAAAATGATCTGTGGGCATATCTGTGTGGAAATGTCTTATTAATTGGTGGAGGAGAGCACAACCCACTGTGGGTGGCACTACTCCCTAGGCAGGTAGTCCTGAGCATTCAGGAAACCTGCTCATCACCTAGCAAATGGCATCCTCTGTGATTCCTGCTATGCTTCTTTGGTGTGAAGTAATCTCCTTGATAAGAAGAAATACAATGTGGAGTAGCAAGCAGGCAACATGGGTGTTTTTAACAGTGGATGTGAGATGACTATCTGTTTGAGTTCCTGCCTTGACTTCTTTCAAATGATGGGCAGTAATCTGGAGTTGAAAGCAAATGAAACCTTTTCCTTCCTTGAGTTACTTTTGGTTAGTGTGTTTGTCACAGCAACAGAAATGAGACAAGAACAAACTGTAAAATACTATAGTCAAAATCTCTGCCCTCTCATTCTGCCACTGCCCAATCAACCGTATATCTCTACCACCAAAGGCCTGGGATTTCAGGTGGAGGCTATAGCTGCCTAGGGTTTTTTCCCAGTCACTGATCCTCATACTGGTGAAGCAAGTGTTTTATTCACTAAGTCATTTCTCCATCCTTGTCTCCATTTTTCCCCAACCATAACCAAGTAGATATTCAAGTGATAAGAATTTAAAATTGTCAATATAATTGTGGTATTTAATGGTTAATTTATTGACATGATTTTTAAAAAATCAACAGTCGTTGGCTAGCTTAAAGCAAGCAACAAACTGCATGTTATATGTTCTGTTTTTAATTGACTAAGCTCATATATGTCTAGACCTAGCATGTATTTATTGTGTTAAGGATAGAGATTAGAATGAAGATGCAGTGTTTACCCTGGAGAAAGACAGGAGTGTGTGGCTGGTAGAAGTTTGGAGAATGAGCTGCCATAGACTAGACTATGTGGTAAGCATGTTACTGAGAAGCTGATTGGGGGAAGCATTGTAAGCAGAATGTTATTCTTGCAAAGGGCCTGGAGGCTGACTCAACACTTCCTCTGCCTTTCTGGGCTCGGTGTTTTGCCTCTGTATTTGGCTCAGATACTCTGAATTCAATTTCCCTAATTGAAAAAAGCCAGTGCTTAAATCAGATGGATGGTGTGGATAGATGTATTCCTTGAGAGAAACATCACTCAAAACAACAAGAGATCCTGTTGAGTTTGAATGAGGTTATGCCTATGTGGTTGACGAGGCATGGAAGGAAGGTTTAGGGGTGTCCCAGTGTGTCGGGCTCATGATCTCAGATACTTTGGAAGTTTCCTTTTGATCTGTGAATTATAAAGACTCAATAGGGTCAATTTACTTGCTCACTGCTTCCAAGTTAGTTAAGTCATGAAACCCAGGTTGGAGTTAACCTACTCTATAACTCAGGTATTATAGCTCTTCATTTTGTAGCATTTAATGAACCACAGAGAATATCAGTCAGTATTCAGTCTCTTGGCATCATTATTCTTTGTTGCTGGCTACAAAGGGGATCATATTTGGGCAGTGAGTTTCAAGAATAAGTTCAGGAGCTCAAGGTCCTGGGATGGGGTTAGGTGGATGTAAATTTTATGGTGGGGAAGGGCTCATACACAGGATAGGGCTGGGGGTAGAAATCTTTCCCTCTGATTCTCTTTAGCATTTGCCTTGTTGTGCTTTGTGGTAATGACAGTTTCCTCATTTGTTATACAGGGTAATGTTATCTATCATTGGGTCAGGTGATGAGCAAATGAAGAATCCTGTAAACTGCTCAGCAGAGTTTTCAGATGGTCACCACTTCACCCTGTGGTGTAGACATTCAGAAGGCAGCAGCGAGTCCTAGGTCCAAAAAAACTTTTGAGTACACCAGAGGTGAGAAGGGAGCTTCAGTCTGTCTCTGTCTTATTCCTTCTGGCAATTTTACGTAGTTATCATGTGGGAATAACAAATGTGGAATAGAACACTGGAGAAAGCTCCTGTTCAAACTTAGACCACCTCTTTGGCCCCAAGTAGAACACAGAGATTTACCTTGGTCTTGGCCTTGCTTCTTAGTGAAATTCTTATAGATTTTACTCTTTCTGGTGTATAAGCCTCTGGGATAATTTTATTTTGGTGGGAGGGGAAAAATGAAAAAATAATCTTGCAATGTATGAAAGCCATATCCTCTGTCTGTGACAGAATACTGCTTCATTTTCAAGTGAACTTCAAAAAGTCATACTTGGAAACAGAATTATAAATTTCTCTTGAAGGAACTTTTAGACTCTTAACCCAAGGGCATAGAGGCAATTCTCTCTTAAACACAACTCAGGAGTATGGTATTGTAACATAAAAAGAATCCAAATAGATAGTGGTTTCAACTGGGCATTTCTTTGTTTTTTGCCCTATGTCCCCCAAAGCCCAAATTCCAAGGAAAAGAGACCATAATACAGACTCAGCTTTAAAAAAAAGAAACTGAGTGGGTCTGGATTTGTTACATATTAAACCAGTCTAATGCATTCTTTATTTGTGAAATTGTAAAATTAAAATTGATTCCAGAAGAGTGAGTTTGAGACCTGCTAACAATTCTCACTCATTAGAGAAGTCAACAGCATTGTGTCCAACTTCCAATTCAGGAAGAAACTCACCAATTTAGAATAAAATTCTGATTAATCAAAATTCACTAAAGAGCTAGTGATGCAGTTCGGTGGTAGAATATTTTCCCATCATGTATAAAGCCTTGGCACTGGGGGAAAATTGCTGATTGTATTTAACGTTTTTCTCTAAGCTTCATTGGCAGATATGTATAAAGTTGTATTATGATGCTTTTTGCTTGAAAAGTTGTTTTGCTGATAGCTTCCTGATAGCTGATGCAGAACAACATCAAGGTATGTCCAGAAGCAGGTGAGATCACCTGTCATTCAAATAGTTCCACAAAGCCCAGGAATCATATTCTATGGGGGGAGGGGGAGATATGGAGGAGTTGTCCTTTGAGCGTAAAATTACTTTGGCTTTGGGACAGAGAATAATGCACTTACCAATAGCCTATGAGACCATTTCTAAGCTTCGTACAATTCATGTTCACATGAGTAATAGACATGATCAACCAACTCCCAAATCTTGCTTACACTATTCAAGAAAGTCACAAACCTATAAATAGCTATTTTTGACACACCACAGACAACTGAAGATTTAGCATTTTGAAAGATCACCTGTGTAGTTAGACCAGTGTCCCTGGCACAATGTGTGACCATAAATGGGCGATGGTAGAGGAAGATTGACAGTGGGTAACACAGAGCTTTCATTTCTCAGCAGCTTGCTGGAAACATTACTGTCATTTTAAGCAACTCTTTGCTGCTCAACTTTCTGATTTGTGGGTGACTTCATTCTCTCAAGCCTGCCTCCTGTATTTCTCCACACATTTCTTCGCACATTCTCTTTTCTGTAATAATTTTGCTCTGCTTCAATCTCCTCCCACTTTTAAGAGAGTATAATACATTACCTCGAGAAATAATTTTTTTCATTATAAGGCACATTTTATTTGAAAAGGGATTTTAGAAAACACTGGTTAATGTGATTTTTCAGCAGTGGCTGGATACAGCCACAGAAAGCTTGATTAAATTTTAATTAAAGTAGACTTAATTAAATCCTATTGGGTGAAGCAAATGGAAAAAGTAATTAACTGTTTCTACCAATTCTCTGCTTAGCCTTTAGGTGTCTCCCTTGGAGGTGACTGCTGCTGGGAGCAGATACCCAAGTGTGTCTGGAGGGATGGATCTGTTCCCTGATTCCACAGTTCGCTGGTGGCCTCTGCATCATATCTGAAGCATGAGATTCAGTCATTTTCCCAACAAAATATTGTCACCTAAAGGAAAGGGAAATAAACATGTTACCCTCTTTGAACTTTATATGTACTTGTATAGCAAAGAAGATTGAACAGAGTGTCATGATATCTCCCACCTCCTCCCAGCATTTAATCTAGGGTGAGCCTCTTACACACATTGACATGTTCTCACCAGTTTTTCCTAAGTTCAGATATTTCGATTCTGATAGCAACTTTTGGTATTAGAAATAGAAAGAAGGGCAAGATGTAAAAATGTAGGGTGCATGTCAATGTGACATTGTCGTCACCATTTTTGGCAGGGAGACAACTTGTAATTTTGAACCTGATAGTTATGTGGGAGCTTTTCAGAATGTTCATTCCTTTTCTCATGTAGAGATCTTTTCTGGCAGCTTTTTACCAATCTGAGCTTGAGCATCTTATGAACGTTCTTGATGATCGTTACTTTTACTGCTAAGTAATTGGCATACAGCAAGTCGATATAACTGAGCAGGCATGGGGAACAACTCCAGTCAGTAGTAAAGGTACACTTCTCTAGGAGAGAAAAGTGAGGAGCCTTCCACTTTCATTGAAAGTAAAGAGATCTCCAAGGTGATAAAAGATGCTGACTCAAACTCCAGATCTATCTCTGTCTGTCTGTCTGTCTGTCTGTCTATGGCAGGTCAGTCTAAGTTGCTGTAGTTAATAGGCTCTAAGACATAACATCAGATATAAAATGTAACGTTTCCAATCCTTTAGGTGCTGATTTTTCAAGTCATAACCCATAGCTGGGTTCTTGGATAGGCAGTGATTTTCTTCTGTATGCTGATTAGGTGACCCAGGTCTCCCTTTCATGGTGGTCCCCACTCCCACCCCTGTGGTCTCATGAGTGAATCCAGACACAAGCAAAACAACTTTTTTTCTTGTTGGTACTGATATTTCCTTAACAATTTAAAATTCTTGTTCCCTATAGAAATGTCATTCTTTGCTATTGTTCTTTTAACATAGGCTCTCATGTAGCCTGGGTTGGCCACAAACTGTGGAGCTGAAGCTAGCCCTGAACTCTTCACTTTCTTGCTTTCACCGTCCAAGTGCTGGGATAATAAGTATGTACTACTGTGCCTGGTACATGTTCTTTATGATTTTATTCTTCAGTCATTGATTCATGCTTATTTTCAGATAGTAGGGAAATGGAATCCATCTTTGTTCCCAGGAAGGAGGGAAATGGATTTTGGGGACCGGACAGCATCTTTGCCTTCAACACTGTCTAAGGTGGGGTACATATTGACTGGCCAGCAGGCTACACTCGCCTCACCATGCAGTACATTTGGCCGGTACAGTGATTGTAGAATGTTTTCTTTAAATGTCAGCAAGCACCTAAAGACCAGGAGATTTCATATCATGCATCATTTTCTCAGATGTGGCCTTCAACTCTTGAGAGATGGACAGCATCCATCCTTAGTCTTGTTTGGCACTGTTGTCTTTAACAGAGTAGAACCTCTGACACAGAGGGGCATGTGGCCTCTCATCTCTCCTAGAAATCATTATTCAAGACCCATTTCCCCCTCTCACTTCTACCCATGAAAGCCAGATATCAGCTTTATTTACAAAACAGGTGTTTTCTCCTCTCAACTCTACTTCTGTATGATCTTACTCGAGGATTGAAACCAGAGTGTGGTTCACAGCCCATTGCCACCTGTCTCTCCTTCTACAGTCTCTCTTATGACATTGTAGGAGCCATACAGCACATTAACTTTGACAGAGATGGTGAAAGAATAATACTATTCTTGTTGGTTAGAATGTTTTTCGGTGAGTATATAAAATCATAAATAAATGCTATTAGAAAAAAGACGAGGTGAGGCTGGAGAGAAAGAAGAAGATGCATGCTATTCTTACCGAGTGAAGCTTCTGGGTCTCTGCTTAAAATCCGGGCTGCCTTCTGTAAAAACATGTTTTATAAGATCTATGATCTCACAATAGCAAATGGTATCTTAGTCTTCTAGAACCAGAGGGTAGGGATTGGGATATTTATGGGTTTTCTTTTTTTGTTTTGTTTTTAGACATTGTTGCTTAGTTTTCTTATACAGACAGGGTAAACCTTGTGAAGGTTCCCAGAAGGAAAGTGGGTAATGAAGGTAAACTGAGAGAATGGAACAAGAAGTCTGTTCATTCTAACCCAGGAAGCTGCTGTGCTAAGCATGACCAGACCCATCTCCCCTCCCCCCTGTCCCTGTGTGTTTCTGGGCACTTGTTCTGAGACAGTACTAAGAGGTGTTAGAGAATGCAGGAGTCTCTGGGGGCTTCCTTGAATGGACCCAGGCACAGAATTTACAGGTATAAGAATCTCTCTTTTACTCCAGAGATTTGGACAGAATGATTAGTTATTTTTGGAGGAAGAGAGGGAGATAGAGAGGAGGAGGAGAGGGAGGGAGAGTGATGAGAGGGAGAGAGAGAAGGAGAGAGGAAGGGAGAAAGAAGAAGTGGGAAAAAACCCTTACCTCCAGAAGTGTAGACCTTGCAATGTATACCTAGAGTTAGAAGCAGCATGTTAAACTGAGGGTAGTCACTGGAACTTAATCCCTCCTATTGTATATAATAACAGAGATTATACAGCACAATTCACCATTTATCAAACACATTGTGATAACCCATTAGGGCAGGTGGTATCACACTAGTCACAGGCACCATTCAATGAGAGTATCTGAGGCTCAAAAGGCACATGTGGTACTTCTTGATCTTTGCCAACAAAGTATCTAAAGATGTAATGTGCTGAGGTTGTAGTGCAAATAATTATGTGAGGATCTTGGCTAGGCATGCAGTGGGATCTGAACTTTCAGCAAATGAGTCTTATATATGCAGCTTGCAACACATCTAACAAGAGCATCGGAGAACCTCTGGCCTAAGACATTTGCCCAACGAGGACTAGCTAATAAATAACTTTCAATAGGGAAAGCAAAACTCAACATAAGAAGCAGCAGCTTTGGTGTCATGCCTAAAGAGGCTCAAACCATCATCACAACATAGTCTTCTCCACCTTGCTTTCTAAAGTGTAGTCTCGGGAGGGCAGCATCCAATGACCTGAGAGATATGACTTGATAGACATGCAGAGCATCATGTCCACCCATAGTCTACTGACCCAGAATGGTTTTCAGTAGAGACCTTTAGTGGTTCATATATGGATAAAGATTGAGGGTCACTGTCTTCCACACTCACTGTTGGAAGGCAGGTATCTTCTAAAGAGATCAATAAGGTCAGAAGCACGGTTCTGTATGAAAGGATGGAGGGCTGCCTAGCAGAGCACAGACCTGGGGCTAGTTGAGCAGAAGGTCTGTAGGTCAGATAAGTGGTACCCATCCACCAAATAGAGTCTGTGAGCTGCTTGCTTTTGTAGGTCCATCGATACTTATCTCATCTAGGATGTCAGGGATAAAGAGCTACAAAAGAATCCACTTAGCCTGGACCATAAAAACACAGTAGATTACTTATGGATGGAATCTTATCCAATGCCTTTTTGATCATGAAGAAATGTATCTTTCAAAATCTCTGGGTGGGAGGAGGGGATTTATAAGTTGAATTTAAAGTAATTGCCGGATCATACAGTCTGTTTAACTCAAATAAGCTTTTATACACCGGATATATTGTTCATCACTCATTTCCTCTCCTAACAACTGTGACGTAGTCTATAATGAGTGTTGCAACACTAACAAACATATTAGCGATCAGCTGTTGTAGTTGCTAGCATCCTTCATCTTTTTTTATTTACATGGGTGTGTTACTTCCCTGTAAGCAAGACTTGCTGATTGACTTTTAGGAAAATTCTCAAGAGTCCAGCCTGGAAATAAATTTGAGCACGAAAATTCAGCTTGGCAAGTGGTTTTGTATATATTTAAAATTTGTTGTTGTTGTTCTTATTAAGAAAAAAAAAATCTACATTTCCCCTAAAGCACACAGGATCTATTTCGGCATCAGCCAGCAAATGCGATGGTAATTGGTGTGTAAGCCGTTCATTCTCCAAGTTTTCTCACGGGGCATAATTTGTCTGTTATTTGTCAGGGATGGGTTCTGCGAGACAACACTCCCATTCATGATGGGCACAGCAAATGCACTAAAACATTATCATAGCTGGGATTAATGGTCCACTATGGATTTATGTCAAGAATGTTAATGATTTGTTTATGAATAAGTGGGCCTGTCGCATGGTGAAACAGTAGCCTGCAGGAGTGCTGAATGGGCAGTTTGCTTGTACAGGATTCTCGCAGGAAATAAATCCTCTTGCCAGCCCGTTCGTCTCTCTAAAAGTAGCTACTGTGTAGGATCTGAAAGGTGGTATTTACCTCACTAAGTCCTGTGCTTGTTGCCATTCCTCGGAAAACTCGAAATTTAGTTCATTTAGAATGGAGAAACTAATCTTTGGAAGACTGAATATGATTCTGTTTTCTTTTTAAATTAAAGGTTATGAGAAAATAATAAATCAGTTTATTATTGATTGATTATCATTGAGAAACCCTCGCATCAGATTTTTTTTTTCAAAGCACAAATTTGCAGTAGGTTTTAATTGTTGGGTGCAAGTTAGTTATTGCCACGTGCAGTCTAGCAAATGAATAGATCAAAATTATATAATGATTCATATACAAATATACACATGTAGATTTTAACTCTATATATGTAAACTCTAGCTTATATGATTCTGTGTATATGTATGCATGTATTACTTGGGTGAATGTTTAGGATGCAGTTTGATGATGTGTATGCTTTTTAAGCATTTGCCTCTTAAGGAATGCTAGATAAGAAGGCTTTCTGTTATCTAAAGAAAAATGCTATTCTATTTATATGAAAAGCATTCCTTTTTCTTTTCACCTTGGAGTGAAGTTAGTGTTTGTTTAGTGGGAATACATCTTAGTAGTCAACGTCGTATAAGCATAGGGACCTGAGTTGAACTCAGAACCATATAAAACTGACATGGCAGGAACCTCATGCTTGTAATCTCAGCCCTGGGGAGGTAGAGACAAGAGACCTGAGCCTCATGGACCAGAGAGTCTAGCTCAATTGGTGAGCTCCATGCCATCAAGAGAGCCTGTTTTCAAAGAATGATGACATTCCTAGGTTGGCACCTGAGGTTATTCTTTGACTTCCACATGGATACTCATGAATGTATTCTGCCCCCGACACACACACACATACATCTAAAAAAGAACCAGTGTAAGGCAAGGTTTTCTTGAAGTTAATTGGAAGGATCTTTAATAAAACTTCAAAGCCATTTTAAATAAAGTACTATCATGTGATCTCAGAAGATTCACACTGGCTGAGATGGAGGATCATGATATCCATGTTCCTCTATAAGCAGAAGCAATGCATACTGTCTGTTCAACAATGATGCTACTTGCATAGCCCAAGACTGAGCTGATTTCATTCCCATGGTATTTAGAGAAGTCCTGTGGTTATAAAGCCACCATGTGGAGCCTTGAACCACAGTTCTGGGTCCTAACTACATGCACCGTCTGCTGTGTAGGATACCACAGGTCAACGCCTGTATGGTCCTACCCCTGAAATCCTTCTGCTCTTGGCTACATTGTTGTTTCCAGGTAGATAGATGGGGTTGTTGAATGATGTTTAAAAACAAAGTCATAGGGTCAGATGAGAAGTATAGGACTTCTCAACAGGGTATCAAAATCTTTCATGAGATTGTAGCTTCTTGGATTTCATCTACTTCTTTGGAGAGCCTATGCAAAGATATTTTGTTTGTTTTGGTCTTGGTAGTACTAGGATATTGTGGCCTGAACCTGGGGCCTCATGCATGTGAGATATAAGGCAAACAGTCTACCAATTGCAACAGCCCTAGTTTGATCATTATTATATTATGCTAGATTACTAATTGTAGGCTAATCATGCAAGGTTGGTTTACGCATACTGATTTTCTAAATTAACATCAATTAACATCAATACCATTGTCTTTTTTTTTTTTTTTTTTTGTATAGTAAGCGTGGTGCTAAAGTCAAGGGACTCACAATTCTAAGGACTCATTTAAAGAACTTGCTTAACTCTGCTTGTCCCTGACTGCAGTCCTGGCAATAAACAACAGACATATATGTGGACTTGAATTCCTCTGATCATCCTAAAGTTCATCAGTTTATCCGCTTCAATAGGGAGAGCTTTCCTAAGATTAAGAAGGGAATGGATATGTTTAGTAAATCTATTAAACCCTGTTTTCATACTGTAATTGCTTTCAATACTGTTTACTACCTTAGGCCCTCTTGTTCCAACAGGTCTGAATAGTAGACTATTACAGTAATATTCAGGCAGCAAATTACATCTGAAGGGTGTTTTGAGCATCTACCCTGCAGAAGACACTTGTCTCCCAGCTTTGAGGAAGGAAAGATGCACAAACCCCAAGTTGGATGCTATGGAACTTAGAATGTCCATCTGTATTTTGATCCTGACTGGGATTCAGTAGGGACAGAATTCCTTGATTCTCTACTGTGTAAATTCCAGCTCTTGAATGTTGACACAGGAGACACTCTGAGCTAATGATGTGCTACTAGACATGCTGAATCATAGCAGCCCAATGTACCAGCAGTAGAGCAGAGGCATATGCATTTATGCTGTTTGTTTCCTTCTCTATGTTGGCTGAAGGAATTCTTTCTCCATCTCCCTGTGGATGTGATTTTAAGAATGAGTTTACAGAGAACAGAGATGCTTTTCTCTACCTCACTTCTGTGTCAGGAGTGAATGGTTCTCCTGGGAGCTCAAGGACACTGACCCTCCAGCACTGGTGTTCATCAGAATCACTAGCAGCTGGAAATGGAGGTCCATTCTTCTATCCAGGTACCCTGTACTCCACCTTGTAGCCAGCACTCCAGAGGCATTTCAAAGAGATTGGCTCTGTTTATGGATGGGCTTTGTAAAGGGATAAGCCAAACTCCTCAACTTCTAAGTTCAGGCTGTACCCTACTTCTGAGTATAGGATCTGTAGTTTTACTTAGATTCCAATGGTGCCTGAAGTCTAAGATGACTTTATAAGAAGTTGTGGATGGAATGAAGATTATTGAATGAGGGAACCTCTTTGTGGTTGGAAGGAAAATTGATCAAATTCATGGGCAGAGTGTAGAAACATACCACAAATGGATGACTTTTAGAATAAACCATGTTTTTGTATTCACTCTGAGAAAAAAACATTCCTATCAAAGCACCATATGTATTTCATCATTACTACCTAATAAGAATTGATGACCAGAGCTTGTGTGGGAAAGTCAGGTTTATGTTCTGTATATATTTTTGTTATTATTGTTTCAAATTTATATTTATTTTGAATTATGTGTCTCTGGGTGTTCATATATGAGCAGGTGCCTGTCAAAGTTAGAGATGCCCCTGTAGCTGTAACTACAAATGGTCACAAGCTATTGGACATGGGTACTGGGAACCAAGCTCAGGTCCTCACCAAGAGCAGTACTGCTAATTTCTCTAGCCTAATATTCTATTCCTTTGTCTCACCTGAGCCGGGTCTTGTGGCATCTGCAGATATTTTCTGAATGGATGACTAGCCACCTGAAATACTTTTTCAGCTAGCTGTCTCTGCCTAATACTCCTTGAAATTTTAAGCTCATGTCCAATCCCTTGCCTGTTATTCATTTTCATAGGAATGGTATTCATAACCCAGAGCAGACATGGTCGTGGCATAGATTAAATAATCATGTTATCAAAGAAACTGGCTTGAATTCCAAGACAAATTCTTATTCAAGGTTCAAAGGGAGAAGTAAATAAAAGTGCAATGGATGCCCACCCTGAATTTTGAGCTTCTTCACTCTAATACAGTTTGGAATGTGGCCTTTTAGTTTGAAACCAGTGTTGAAAACTTTGTATGTTTTTTTAATCTTCTAGACAGCTAAAGGAGGAGCTAGTTTTTCTTTAGGGATTATGTGATGATGATCTTGTCTCTTTTTGAAATGCTGAACCGTTGTTTTCCAGATTTCCTGTGACCAAAGAAACATTTTAAGTACTAGCTTCAATTTTATTTCTCTTTACATAATATTAGGTAGCAGAGAGAAAAGCCAGCCCATTGAACTCTCCAAAATACTAATATTGTATAAATGGTAGTAACATGACTAGAGCTGAGTTCAGGAACATTTGATCATGACCATCAGAAAATAAAATGCCACAGAAACCAAAGGGAATGTGATTTTTCATTAGGAAAATGCTAATCCAAGCCATAGTGGGATGCCCACTCATGCTTATCAAGATGGCCACAGTCAGGACATGGAAAATAGTGTTTGTATAGATGTGGAGAGCCTTGTACACTGTTGGTGGGGATGTCAAACAATGCCGCTGCTGGGGAAATAATATGGATTTCCCTTAATAGTTCTAAATAAAATTACCATATGGTCTAACATCAATATTTGCAGCAGTACTATTCACACTGATTAAAATTTGGAAGCAACAGGGTATCTAGTGAGGAATGAATGGTCAAGAAAATGAGCTATTTTACACAGTGAAGTGTACTTTGGCTTTATGTGGGAAAGCAGCTTTGGCATATGTTACAGCATGGATGAAACTTGCAAAGTAAAGTAGGCCAGACACCGAAGAACACATGCTATCATGATTCCACTATTGTGAAGGTCATGTCAGGACTGAAAGTATTAAGGTACAGGAAGTGGAAAGGTGGTTGCCAAAGGGAGATTGTCTCAAGAGTGTTGAGTTTTCCATTGAGAAGACAGGGAGTTCTGAAATAAACAGCAATGGATTGTCACACCACAATAGGAATGCATTTAAAAGCTCCAAGGAGCACATGGAAACATGGCTAAAGCATTGCATCTTATGTGATTTGCATTTTACCAGGATTTAAAAATATCAAAAAAAGGAACTGTTTTCATACAGTTCTTAAATTTATCTTTCCTGGGGCTGAGGAGATGACCCAGTCTAAACAAATCAGGAGGATGTGAATTCAAGCCCCAGTGCCCCCATTAGCAAGCAAATAAAACCAGTCATGATGGTGCATGATGGTGTTTGTCTTAGGGTCTTACTGCTGTGAACAGACACCATGACCAAGGCAACTCTTATAAGGACAACATTTAATCGGGGCTGGCTTACAGGTTCAGAGGTTCAGTCCATTATCATCAAAGCCAGAGCATGGCACCATCCAGGCAGGTATGGTGCATGAGGAGCTGAGAATTGTACATGTTCTTCTGTAGGCCTTTAAGAGAAAACTCACTTCCAGGACAGCAAAGTTTAGGCAGTGAAGGAGTTGGAATACAGAAAATTGTTGATAATGTAAAAGAATCAGGGTGCCATGTTCCAGCACCAGCAAGCAGCAGAACTCAGCAGCTTTGGGCATGGGGCTCTGGCTTTCTAAAATAGAAGGGATTACTGGGACAATTGATGCTGGTTAACTGGAGCTAAGAAATTAGTGCTGATTAAGAAGAGACCACTGAGGTGAAGTCTTCTGGGAAGTGTTTTGTGAGAGCACAAAGACTGTGTTCCAGCGATAGCCAAGGTTGTACCCCCTGTAGCAGCTGGACTTGGTACATCTTAATGTTGGGAAAGTAGGAAAAGAAGGGTCCCTGGACCTGACTGGCCAGCCTTTCTAGCCGTATTAATGATCTGAAGGTGCAGTGAGAAGTCCTGTCTCAGAAGCATAGTGAAGAACGAGTGAGGGGGACACTGGAAGTGGACTTCTGTTCTCCAAGCATCTGTGTGCACATGCGGGTGCACACCACTCCCCCCTCCCTTTCCTTGTTCTCTGGCTGGAGTGGACTTAAGACTCTGTAAATGATACCACAGGGTCAAGAGGCTCACTGAGGGTGCTTTAGTGAGGAATCAATACTGTTTGTCAATTTCATTAACAAATGACTGTTCAAATCTCTTCAAGCCATCTGTCAGGGCAAGTGTAGAGGCTTGAATAGAGTTCCAAACCTGGCCAGTTTCTCCTTCTCTTTGAACCTGACAGTTCTACCAAGTTAAGGATTCCTTTTGGTCTGGAGCTCCAATTTTTAAAAAGTAGAGCTAGATGCTGGTAGGTTTCGTTGTTTGTTTTAGTGCATGGTAATAATTTAATAGTAATGGACCTCATGGTATAGAAAGGTGTGGCAAAGACACTAAATCCCTGTGAAAATTCAGTGTTAATACTTAGGTGTCTGCCCTGTTCCTAGATCTTCAGCTATGGACAACCACATGCCTCTACCATTAGGCTTTGTGACTGCTTATGTGATTTACTGCATATATTTCGACCTAATTCCACAATTAACATGTTGATTTCTCTCTTTGCATTTTTAATGGCGGGGAATACATTTAAAAGACTGTTAAATGGTTCAGGGAAAACCATTCATTAATTAGGTCATTGAAAAGATAACAAGAGGATTGATGGTTCTAAGTGCAGGCAGTTGAGGGACTGGATATACTGGCAACACCACAGGAACTCAGGAGTGGGATTGTAGACTCTCCCAGTTGATCTGCTGGTACAGATAGAAGCAGATGGAGCTGCTCCCAGTTATACTGTGGGGTACACAATGTACAGGGACTTAGCCCAGCAGTGTAACAGCTGGGAGTGTAACTAACAGCCCTTGATGGAGTGAGTTCCTTCATCAAGTCTATATTTTATGGGGTCCATAGTCAAGGTGTTTCAGCCCTCTGTAATTTTATCCACGGTATTCTGGGGAAAAGGAGGAAAAGGATGTAGTTTTCTCACCCAGCTTCCCATGTAGACCTTCGTAAGGGCTTGGTTTCAGTAGAGAAGGGGAGCTATTCCAGTGTGCTTTCATGAGAAAGATTTTTAATAGTCACATAGACATCTGCCGAGGACTCTCTTTCCGTTGGGACTTGGATGTGTTGAGTGAATTGAAAGAGCTGAGTGCTTACCAAACCAAAGAGCTGCCCACATGAACAATGTTCTTTCTCCAGGTTGTAGGGCTACAGCTGCATCAAATCACTGTGCTCTACAATTCCATCTTCTAAAGATGCTGATGCTAAGTTACTGAAACACCGAGAGCATTAAAGTATGTGTATATGTAAAAATACACGTAGGAAAGTTTTACTGTTTGATTAAATATTTTGCTTTTTGAATTAAAGGTTTTGGTGTATGATATGTTTCATTATGCAGACAGGCTCTGACTTCAGCATGCTGAAAAATTATTGGAATGTTGTTGAAATTGTTCTTGATAGAAAAATATCTATGTGTTCATTTGGCTGTTTAATTAGGAATTTCCCATTTGTTTCAAAGATGCATTTTCTATGGAATGTGAAGACACTTTTAAAGTCAACCATGGAGATGTTGTATATATTTCATAAATTCAAAATTTTTATGTTTAAGGAAGTATAGCCTTAGAGTTGGGGACATGGCCCAGCAGATGAAGCATTTGCCACTCAGTTTTGAGGATGGGAGTTCAGATGCCCAGAAACTTTGTAAATGATTATAATCCCAGGAGGCAGGAGATGAAAGTCAGGTGTTCCCTCACAATAAGGTGATTAGCTAGCTTAGCTAAAACAGTGAGCTATGGGTCAGTGAGAGGCCCAACCTCAATCACAAGGTAGAACGTGATCAAGGAAGACACACAGCATCAGCATTTACACATGCTTATGCACATGCATGCACAGGTACTCATGTATATTTGAGTACACACACACACACACACACACACACACGTGTATGCCTAAAAAGAAAGTATATCTCAATGAACCTCTGGATGTTATGCTAGGTACCCATCAGTGGAACCAATACAACTGTGGTACAGTGACTGAACCCTTACTCTCCAGGGGCTGTCACTCTCATACTGGAGATTAAGAGCAAACATTCCAACCATTAAAACAAACCAGCACAGTACAATAGCATAGCACCGGGCAGTGCCGTGCTATACAGGAGATAAAATGAGACAATGTGATTCTGGGGACGGGGTTGTTTTAGTTTGGAGGGACTTTGACTATCCAAGAAGGTGCTGATTGAAACATAAATCTTTATAAGGAGGCTGTCCCATGCTCCTTGTGGGAGATATATTGCAGGGAGAAAAACAATAGCATCTCTGGGGGTGGGGGGATGGGGGGTTGTGGGGTGGAGGAGTGGGGGTGGGGGTGGGGCTTATGTTGAACAAAGCTTGATCATGAAATTTAGATCTCTGGGAGAGAATAAAACTCAGGAGGACAGTGAGGTTGGGAAAGCAGTCAAGAGTTAGACTCTACAGCTGGGCAGTGGTGGCTCACGCCTTTAATCCCAGCACTGGGAGGCAGAGGCAGGCAGATTTCTGAGTTTGAGGCCAACCTGGTCTACAAAGTGAGTTCCAGGACATCCAGGGCTACACAAAGAAACCCTGTCTCGAAAACCAAAAAAAAAAAAAGAAAGAGTTAGACCCTGCTAAGCCATAGTTGGGAGTTTGGAAGCTGTGTTCCTCTCTATACCACCAGTACATCCCCGTGATAGGGAGTTTAGATATTTACCTTTTGTGTGATGGAAAGCTCATGGTGGGTCTTAAGTAAACAGCTGACATAGAATGAATTCTCATAGAAGGAGAATGTCTGACTACACTTGGAGTAGGCGGTAGTGAACAAGAAGAGGTCGGTGTGAGACATTGTGCTAACCGTAGCTAGGAAATGATGACCACAGGAGTGGAGGCAAGGAATGATGCTTAGTTTGGGGTTATGTTTTGATCACGGACTCAACAATAACAACTATTGACTATCAGGAGATTGGGTATAGGCTTTCAGAGAAGGAAGCTGTCTCTTAGGATTTTAGCTTAGGCGAATCAGTGAATATTGGTACCATTCACGAACAGAGCATGCTATTATATCAGCTGCTACGAGGGCAGATGCTGAATTAAATCATTGCATTCTGTATCTTGTAAGCTGCACAGCCTAACATGGGACTGCAACACTTCAAAACTTTATGCAAAGACCTTGTGTTTCATTTCCTTTATAGTACAGTGGGAAAGATAGATGATAAACTCTGAGAAGAAAACATTTTTTTGGAAACTTAAGAGTGCTCTCTCAATGTGCCAATATTTTATAACCTCCTATTAAGTTAACCCTGAAAGCAGTTTTTATTCGGAAGAGGCTGGATTTCTAGGAAGAGCTCAGAAAATGTTCATTTCAGTTGTTCCTCGCTACCCTCAGTTTATAATCCTGGGTTTGAGCCAGAACACTTGATGTTAAATTGGTTTAGCTTTTTGGGGCATTGACTTAAAAAAAAAAAGTGAAATGCCTTTGAAATGGTTATAACACAGTCATAAAAGGACTAACATGACGATCCAATAAATATCCGCGCTTTGTGATTTGAGGAACTAAAAATGAATCCTACATCCTAGGCAAGGCTTTGCTGTTCTTGTGCACCCACACTACTACCTTAAAATGAAAGCAAGTGGGCTGGGTCTGCTGTGGTTTGGGAAGAAACTTTGGCTCCATCGTGGTACCCCTCACTTTTTACCATCCGGTACAGCATGGGTAGTGCTAAGCACACTGTCTTCTCATCACTTCAATTGTTCTACCTTTAAAATGTAAGCTGGAAATTTTGTTTTACCTACATATTAAAAAGAAAGTCTACAACTTACAGTCTACAACCATAAACACAGAGAAATCAGTATAAAGTAGTGCTACTGACAAAATTATATAATGAATCTACCCCTTTTAAGATTCCTGTTGAGAGTTTTTATTTGTTTTGTTTTGTTTTGTTTTAGAGTTGGACTCTGAAGACATCAATGTCTAACAATTTTTCACTGAAAAGAAGGGGTGATTTTTTTGTGTGTGCTTTAATAAAAAAATAAAATAAAATCTAGGGAGCTGTTTTTTTTTTTTTTTACTTAGTCATTTTACTGAATTTTTGCAAGCATTCTTTGTCCTACCAAGAGTTACCAGCTTTGATTTCTATCAATTCAAGTGGCATTGATATTTACATAATTCAAATTCTTCTTATGCCTCTTATACCTGCATTCCCTGTCTAGTTCTTAAAGTGGCATGTATGTGCTAATATTATTTGTATTTTCTGGTGCATTTCATGTTTTTTCTCTTTTGATTGTATGTTTTTTGGCATTATATAGCATCATAGGTTTTACGGGTCAAAGCAAGCAAGTTGCCTGGAGTCAGGTAACTAACTGTGTCAGTATGTCCTGCATAGTCTCTCCAGGACTTGTGTAAATAGCACACAGCACTGACAGTATGCAGCCCAGACTGAGAAACTTTAGTGAGATAATTCGACTCATTTCTATATCTTATGGCTGATATACCTAAACTATTTTGATCGTATTATTTTGAATATTTTAAAGGTTTCATTGCTTCCTTGTACTACAGAGTTTATTAATGTTTATTCTCATTAGTGATTCAGAAAGTATAGATTTTTTCCTCTGAAAATAAGGATTATGTAATTAACATTGAGGCATAGTTTTGAGTGGCATAACCTATATTTTTTTTCTTGCCAAAATTTACAAATAAATGGTGATTTATTCCAAGCATAGGTGGAAGTCAGTTTCTTTTTTTCTTTCTCTACTTTCTAGACTTTAAAGTCATTTAAGGGTTCTATATTTAGGCTATTATCAAATCATTACCTTTGGATTATATGTATTTTCTTTGACAATACAGTTTTAAGTTTCTAGATTCACGATAATTAACTACTTTTCAGATCAAGTTCTCTTATAATTGTATAATGCTTGGGGTTTAAAATTTCTACTTCTTTTAATCTGAACTTTTAGTATATTTATATGAAGAGAAATGTGTGTGGTATATGTTGTAATCAATATAAAGTATCTATTTTTAGTTATTTTTATTTTTAATGATCTACTTTGATATAGATATAATATGCAGCATGATGTGACTTTAAGTTAGATGCATTTACATGCATTACTACAACTGATATGTTTAAAACTCTTTAAATAGAATCATGACAAAAATAAAGATTTTCACAAAAAATGAAAAAGTTTTAAGTACTTCAGTTATAATAATATGTGTAAGTAGATATAATTTACAATCATTACCATGTTGGATCATTAAGATCATTAAGCTGGATTAGCCAAAGACTGAGGCAATGTCAGGTACTAGGGTGGATGCCAATTTAATGATACGTGGAACTGAACCCTATGTAGATATTTTAAAAATTAGTGATTATCTCTAATATATATTACTAAGCTAAAAGAAACCAAATAGGTTTGTATATGGTACTTTATCACTTAAGGAAAACTGTCAATCCATGAATGAAAACATAGAAAAATTGAATATATATGTGAATACTTTGGAATCATACAAATATTTACGTACTCAAGATATACAATTTCTGAAAAGGAAGGAAGGATATTTGATATCTTTTCTATTTTCGGTAACCTTTGACTTTAAGTAATATTTTACAGTAAAGATGTTAACATTGTTATTCTGATCTAATGTTGTGTATGCAATATATGCGCATAATGAACATGAACACATTTATCACATATACAAATAATAATTTTTGGATCTTCACAAATCCCGTTTACCACATCCTTCACCTTGCTACTCAGTTGTTCTCCCTTGTACCATTTCTCACATACATGACCAAACACATAGAAGAATAGGTTCGTGCAATAAATACTATGAAATTAAAAGCAAGCACATCATTATTCTAATGTCATTAATGAGCCTCAATTTTAGTAGATATGAGTCCAGGATAAAATGTAAACCTCGCAATCCTAACTTGAGTGGGAATACTTCTGCATGTACCTAGGCAATTCTTGTCGTTGCACATTCTTCTGTTTTATTTTTAAACAATTTCTCAGAGAAGATGTTATCCTATACACTATCAACTCTATAAAATTAGTTTGTAAAACTTCCCCCGGCTTTCTGTAGGAAGCAGTGTGTGAAAGCCTGCTTCCATATTTGCCTTTCCAGTGATGTTTACTTTTTCTCCTCTCAGTCTATATTTTTCAAGGGCTCTGGGCTGCTCTTTTCCCAGTTTTAAAGAGAAAGAGCTACACTTGTAAGCTTTGTGTGTTATGACTACACTGTAGCCACAAATCTTATGTCATATGTTTCTTTAATCCAATTAGAGCAGGAGGACTATACTTCCTTTTTTTATTTCTTCCTTCTTTCCTTTTACTTTTTTTAACTTCTGAACTCAAGATTCACTAACCATCTTGGAATTACTTTGCAAAAACTCAGAAGGCTCTCTGAACCCTTAGAATAGCTCTGGCTCAGCTCTCAGCTTAGAACAACAAATTAAATTTAATTCCCTCCTAGAATTTTCATTAGGCTTTCTGAGCTATAACTTGGTACCAAGGGACTAAAGATTATTTTTGTTATACATGGGGCAGTACATCCTCTTTGACAGCATCTTTCTATTCTGCAACTTGAATGTCCTTTCTCAATATTTCTTGCCCTCTTGGGGAGCCACTTTGAAAATAACATATGGCTTCCCCGTTCATTTTGTGAAAAGAGTGTTTAATTTGGCTGGGAGCAAATTGTACTTGACATCAATTTTACTTATTTTTCTTTCTGAAAGATCTCCTCTAAAAGGTCATTTTCCAATAAGGCTACATATAATTTTATTAAGTGCATACTATTTTTATGTGCCAATTAAATTCTTCACACACACACACACACACACACACACACACACACACACTCATGGAGCACACAACAAGAATGAGAAACAAATAGAACCCTCTTCCAAAATCCCTCTGGGACTTGACTCGCCGGCAATGATTTTATCATGCTTGTTTACACGTGGTTTTTGTGGTTAACTAACAAGGACGAGGAATATGTTGCTGTGTTTCTCGTTGGGAGACAAAAGCTAATTTCACTTCCCTCCTTGAACTTGGGTTGGCTTTTGAGATGTGACAGTAGAATGTGACAGGAACGACAGTTTTTGATTTGGGGAATTGAGGAGAATGAAATCTGGCAGTGGCTGTCTGTGGCTTGGCTTGTGGAATGTGTTTCCTGGATTCCTGAGTGACCAATGAAGTCTGGTTACCCTGATAACAGACTGGAGAAGTCAAAGACCAGAGCATGGTCTTTTGGAGTTTGAGGTTCAAAATTTTAAACATGTGATACTTGTCTTTTTGGAGTGATTTAGGTTGCAGGAGCTGATGGTGTAGCCCTGCTGGTAGAATGCTTTCTGGGCATGTAGGAGGCACTGGGTTTGATTTTCAGCATGCCATTAGACCAGGTGTGGTGGCTAACACTTGATATCCTAATGCTCATGAGATGGAAGCAGGAAGATCAGAAATTCAAGCCATGCTTGGTATTTGAATCCAGATTGTGCTTATTGTCTCTGTCTGAAGCAAACACTACAATGATTGGTTTGGCAAAGCCGCATGGCTAGTCAGAGATGGAATTGGATGCTGAATCTATGTTCTAACTCTTTGATACTTAATGTGCCTCTCAGACCCACTTGACCCGCTCCTTCGTTGGTTGATGGGATTTATTTTACTTCTATTTGACTTAAAAACTCCTTCAAAAATCGTAATCCAGTTTAAAAGCACTGCCTCATGTATTACATAGCGTTCCCTGGTGCTTTGAACCTATTAATTTTGGTTGAAGTATTAAGAGGGAACATAAGCTCATGAATGAATTTGTTGAGAGAATTGAAAAATAGCACTAAGCTTTCTTAGGTCTTAGTTGCAGGGCATGTGTGAGCTGTTGAGCTCAATTTATTCATTTCAGGCCTGGTGAGCCTCTTAGAGAAACCTCAGTGTGTAGTGCTGGGCTCTGTGCTGTAGCAGCTCTGAGAGGGGAACTGGGTTGTGTAAGAGTATCAATCCACTTCCTCAAGGGAATACACTTAGAAGCTTAGAAGTGCTGGGCCCTTTGGCTGAGGTGGGGACACCTGAGCTGTGTACTAAGGGCTTCCTCTAGCCAAGTTGTGTTCTATTTTACTGAAAACCCAGTGTTCTCCTTCTCTCAGGAAATATATGGTAATGGAGACACCTGGGAAATTCAAGTGTCCTTAAATGGGTCAAGGTCAGGGCAGCTGCCTCCTGTCAGCCATGCTGAAAAACTCAAGTAACAACTTCTGATTCTTCAATCCCAAGTTTTTCCCTTATATCTTTTGAGAATTTTCTCCCATAATAAAACCCTTTTAGTGATGTTTTAATATGTTATACTGTATCCTGGGTTAAATATTATAGCCATATATCTAAACTTTATTTGCAAAGGGAAGGATTTTTAATCGCCAAGGACAGTTTTTGTCTCATTAGGGGGATGATGTAGTCCCTGTCCACTGGATCATTTCATAGAGTAAAAATTTAATAAATAATCTAGCTGCATTATATCACCAAATGAGACCCAAAAAATAGCTACTACAATAGTCACAAGCCCCTCCCCTCAAGTCAAAAGCACTAATGTGCTTGAGAAGTTAGCGGGAAGGCTTGCAAGCAAGGAGTCCATGTGCTGCGCTAACAATAGTCAGCTATGAGTTATTGACATTTGAGTACAACAGAGTCTCACTCAATCCCTTGACTTTCAGCAGACAAGCCTCTGTCCCTGGGACTTTCCTTGCACTAAAACAATAGGAGAAAGGAAGTTGACGATCATATGCCCATGTCCCCTATTCGACAACAGACTGTGCTTTGTGTCTTAGTTCACTTTCAGAGCATGCAATGCAACATCATATGCTGTTATATTTCTAGTGTCATATCTAGTGCAGGCATGCTCATGGGACAGACAGACAGACGTGTCCTTCCCATCCCTGAAGCTTGTGAAGTAGTCCAGTACTGGTCTAACTTGGTCATTTGTATAATGCACCCACCAATGTTTAGATATAGAATATCTCCCTTATATTTTATAACTATACTAACTAAAGCATTTGCTTTCTCTTATTATTAAAATTTCACACCTCATTAAGTAGTACATTTATTTGAAAGGAAATATTTATGCCCTTGACTTCCATAGGAAACTAATGTCATTTGCTATAAATGAAAGAAAGCAATAGAAATAATTATGGTGGGGGTTAAGTCTCTAAATTATTATTTCTGAGGTCCCTGAACATAGAATCAGTATACTAAAAGGAGAATCAGCATGTAAGATGGTCACAGGATACTGGCATAATAGCAATACATTCTGGCTGTGATGGTTTGAATAGGAATGGCCCCCATAGACTCATGTGTTTGAATGCTTGGCCCAAAGGGACTGGCACTATTAGGTGGTGTGGCCTTGTTGAAGGACGTGTGTCACAGTGGGGATGCACTTTGAGGTATAATATGCTCAAGGTATGCCCACTGTGGAACACAGTCTTCTTCTGCTGCCTGTAGATCAAGATGTAGAATTCTCAGCTCCCTCTCCATCACCATGTCTGCCTGCATGCCACCATGCTTCCACCATGATGATAATGGACTAAATCTCTGAACTGTAAGCCAGCCCCAATTAAATGATTTTTTTTTTATAAGAATTGCTGTGGTCATGGTGTCCCTTTACAGCAATAGAAACCTAAGTAAGATACTGCCTGATGCCAGCATGGAAAGGAATTCAAGTAAAGATACAATTTTCACTATTGGGTAAGATACACACATACCAAGCTATATCTGCCCACTCCCTAGAGTCATCTCCTGTAGCACAGAGTCTCAACCACATTTTAGACTTATTGATTAGACTAAGCCTAATTCACTGAATAATTTTTCCTATCCAGCTCTAACATCAGTAGGCAGCATGCACCACTTGAAGCTCTGAATCCTTTTTCTTATACCTGTACCAAGCATCAAGACTGGACAGACCATTTGCATGAGTGAATGAAGTTGTGTCTTTAGTTTTCACACTTAAACTTATGGGGCTCATAGGCAGTATTTAGGAGGACTAGGATTGGTGCAGTCCTGGGAATATACACTGGGCATGTGGAGCATTGTGCTCAGCTTCCACATGCCTTTGGGTGAGGGGCATTCTTATGTAGGAGCAACCTATAAAGCTCACCTCATTGCTCTATGTTGTGGCAAATAAAATGTGTGTGAAGAAATACATAGGGACTTGTACAGGCTCTCATCATGGCTTATAGGTGATCTTGAAGTAGGGAAGCATAGGGATTATTTTAGCAAGCTGGGACTCTACTTGGTTTGGGCCCTGTACATACCCCTCTTCTAAAGGCAGTTTAGAACCCTTTCCTACACATACTGTGAGCAAATACCACTTTCCACACAATGCACCTAACAACCTGTTCCCAATTTAGGATCTCCCCACCTGCATTTGGCTATATGCCTACCTCACTCTGTACAATAGAATAAATTTCTCTTTACTTTAACAACCCTCAAATTTAGATTGTGTTTGATCATACTGATATGTCTGTGTATGAAACAGACAAATGTAACCCAAGCTAGTCTTGGGTGTGTGTGCAATACAGCAAAATTGTGTACTTCGGTGAACTTTTAGAGAAAATCTTCTATTGACCACCTTATTTCTATGTCTAATTAGGAATGCATATGATTACAATCAGATACATTATGGTAAGGGACATATGTAGCTGACAATAGTCATATAATTTAATCTGTTAGTCAAATCACAGAGCCACCCAAACTACATCCTTAGTAACTAGTTCTTCCTTCCTTTAAAACCTATTAAAAGAAGCCCAGCCAGTAACCTGAGGCCCTTGAGCACTTTCACTCATGTGGCCTGCTGGCAATCTTGGCAGTGTGCATCTGTCTAAACTGAACTTTGCTTTGAGCAAAATATTCTTGCTATTTCTCAATCTAGGTGTGTCTTTAATTCATTCCTAAATAAGACACCAAGAACCTGCAAACACCTAACCCCGGTTCCGAGCCCCAGTAGCATCTAGGAAGTCCCGGTCTTCCGTGATTGGCTTAGACACATTCTCTGTTCTCAGAGCACTCAAGGATCTCTAGTAATTGTCATTGGGGAACATTTAATGGAAAAGAATAGACTTCCACATAAATATTTAAAAGCATGCTTACTAAAGAGATGTAAGGAGCAATTAATTCATTTAATCATTTCTTGTTGTAGACTGAGGGCATAAAAATCAGGATTTCTTTAGCAGCCCCATGTTTTGAGTGGTATTGCTTTTCTTTCAACTTCGGTCTAGTTCTTCCCTCCCCTTCCCTTTCCTGCTATTTCTCTGCCCCTCCCTTTCTTTCTCTTCTCTTCTCCTTTGTTGTCCAGGGGAAAGATAAGTGCATTCCAAAGTCTCCAGTCATGGACAGGTTTCCCTCATGGGTCCTGATGCTGGTGGAGCATAGTTGACTATGAGAATGAATGGAAGCTAGTCCTACAAAGCTAAAGTAGAGATGGCTCTGAGAGGAAGATTCTAGAACAAATGAATGACTTGGACTTCAGTCACCCCATCTGGGTGCTTGTATCCAGTGCTATATAATTTACACTATATGTCAAGATGGATGAGATAACTGGATTTAAAATCCAAGATCACAGTGGTATTTGCTTGCCATGCAAGCTTGTATTTGATACCTCAGAACCTACATACAAAGCCAGGTATCATGGCCCATGCTTGTAATCACAGTGCCAGTGAGACAGTGAGAGGTGTACCTTGGGGACTGGCTACTCATTTTACACACTTGGAGGGCTCTGGATCAATGAAGAGACCCTGTTTCAAGAACCAATGTGGATGGTACAAACACACACACACACACACACACACACACACACATACCATGTGCCCATGCATGAGAGAGAGAGGGAGCACAAAAATAATAATGTATAGAAATGTGAAGAGTAAAAATATACCCAGAAGATGTTTCAATATGTAATAAGGACACATGCTCCACTATGTTCATAGCAGCCATATTTATAATAGCCAGAAACTAGAAACAACCCAGATGTCCCTCCACAGAGGAATGGATACAGAAAATGTGGTACATTTACACAATGGAATACTACTCAGCTATTAAAAACAATGACTTCCTGAAATTCGGAGGCAAATGGATGGAACTTGAAAATATCATCCTGAGCGAGGTATTGCAGTCACAAAAGAATGAACATGGTATGTACTTACTGTTAAGTGGTTATTAGCCCAAAAGTTCGGAATACCCAAGAGTCACTTTATAGCAACCGTAGGGCTGAGTGTGAGGTCCCAGATGGAGGACTTGGAGAAGGGACTGAAGGAGCTGAGGGAGTTGGCAGCCCCATGGAGGGAGCAACAGTGGCAACTGGCCTGACCCCTCGATGCTCCCGGAAACTGGATCACTAACCAAAGAATACACATGGAGGGACCCATGGTGCTGGCCACATATTTGGCAGAGGAGGGTCTTGTTAGCCATCGGGGGAGGATAGGCCCTTGGGCCTGAGGGTGTTAGATCCCCCCAGTATAGGAGAATGCCAAGGAGGGAAGCTGAGAGTGGGTGGGTGGGTGGGAGAATACCCCCATAGAAGCAGGGGGAGAGGGGGAAGGGAATAGGGGGTTTCCAAAAGGGAGATCTGGAAAGGGGGAAACATTAGAAATGTAAATAAAGTATCAAGAAATAAAAAAGAAAAAGAAAAAAAATATTGCCAATGATGGGGTGATATCCATGTGTATATTTCAACTAATACCTGGAAAGCCCTTTCTATGGATTGATGGGGATGAACCTATTAGAATATTTAAAAAATTTTTAAATTACATTTTAATTTTTTAGTGTGTGTGCGTGCATGCATGCACATATGCACATTACCCATGGTGAACATGTAGGTGTCAGAGAACAACTTGAAGAAGTCCTTTCTCTCCTTCTACCATGTAGGTTTAGGGGACTGAACTCAGATCATCAGATTTGATGGCAACTACTTTGACTCACCGAGCCATCTGTATGGCACCTGAATGCATTTGTAAGAGAGAGTGGATAGGAAGGAACTAGGAAAGTTGAAGAAAACACAGAAATCTGAGTTTTGCTACAGAGAAGGTGAGAGAAAGCAGTAACTGCGGAAACGGGAGAGGTGAACTTAAGAGATGATGTTTGCAGCCATGGGAAACAATAGGATCCTTAGAGAATCCCTAGAAAGGAAAAGAAATGTTATAGAGGAGAGAAGAGTGGCCAGGGTAGCATCTCAAATAGACAGGAAGCAATGCAGCTAGAGTACAGGACTGACACTGCCTCCTGTGGTTATAGTGGAGCAGTGAGGGGACACAAGTGGAGGTGGACAGATGCTGAGGGACCTGTGAGCCTCTGCTGAGTTTGGTCAGACTCTCATCTGCATCGGTTTCTTTGCAAAGAAGAGAAGTTTCCTAGCATTGCAGCCGAGGTAGCACACTGCAGAGGCTATGTTAGTAGAGGCTGTTGGGCAACCAGAACCTATGGGAGCCAGGGGATGACTGTGAGTGTGGATGCTCACAAACCTCTAAATCCATAGTCTCAAGGTAAAGACTCAGAGAGGCAAAGATGCAGTTCTAGTCCCAACCTAAATCCCTGACAAGCAGGAGAGCCAGCTCTGCAACTTATAATTCAAAAGTTAGTAGGCTTGAGAGCCATGAAAAACTGAGTGCTCAGTCAGCAAAGGACTGATGTGCCAGCCTATGTAGCTAGGTCAGCCCTTTTGTTTTACTTAGGCCTTAATTGAGTGTAGACAGGGGCAAATTCCATGAGAGGACCAATCTACTTTACTCAGTCTACCAATTCAAGTATTAATCTTAACCTCAAATTGCCTTTAAAGATACCCAGAATGGTGTTTGATGAAGTATTTGGGCACCGTGACCCACTTAGGTAGACATATAGCATTAGCTATCACAATGGCTCACAAGCAGCAGAAACAAATTTTGGCCCCGTTGGGGAGGTAAGAAATTCAAGTGTCAGCAGAACTGGTTCCACCTGCAGAAGAATCTATTCTATGCCTTTCCCTCTGCTTCTGGTGGTTGCTGGTGGTCTTCAGCATTCCTCGACTTGTAAGCACAGCCTTTTAGTCTTTACTTGGTGTGTTTACAATAGAGTCCATCTTAATTTACGATAGCTTTCCTTTCACTTGAGTGACTGTCATATTTCCAAATAACGTCACATTCATTTTCTAAAAAGCAAACATGTTTTTAGTTCCTAAGAGGAGGTAAGGCCCTCAGGTGGTGGTGAGTTGGGAGTGAGACATATCAAACAGTCATGCAGAGAGCAAGGGAACGGAGGGTTGAAGGAGTGAAGTGAGATTGCCCAACAGTGGGGACTGCCCACTTGGCTTTGTGGTTGTGAACTGCACCCAAAAGCCATTTGGCTTGTTTGTGTTTATCCAGCCAGGGGCAGCTGTGTGCATGCATCGATGACTTGAGCAGAAAGTTGTTTTGCTAGTGTTCTTTTCAAGGGAATGTGATTCAGTCATTATTAATCCTAAACAAATGGGGCTTGTTATGATTATTGGCCTTAGAAAGTTAGCTTGTTAAGAAAGAATATGAGAGGGCAAGTCACAGAGACCAGGTGGAAGAAAGTTTCAGGTTACTGGGGGTTTGAAGAAGGTAGGAATCCATGGCATTCTTGAGAGTCAGGAGATGGTAGGCATTATTGGATACTTAATATGAAGCTGTGGCCAGTGTTTCTAACTGCTCAAAATTCAATTGTGTTTTCCCAAACTACTCTGGCATAATTCTGGGAGGTTTCCTTTATTACTGTATATGTATATCATATATACATATATGTATATACATATAAAACATATACATATGTTTTAGATAATTTTTAGGTTCTAAGCAGAACTCAGAAGATATGGAGAATATGCACACACACACACACACACACACACAGGCACACACAGGCACAAATGTACACACACATATACCTCCATCGTCCCTCACCACATGTACAGTTGTCCTCATTATCAACATCCTCCCGAAAAGCAGTTCATCTACCACAATTGATGGACCTCTCTTGACACATCACAACATCACAATCACCCAGAGGTCATGGTTTACACCAGGCTTCATTCCTTTGCCTTCATTCCATCTCTGAATTTGAACACATTGGTAGTTACATGTACCTGCCACTGCACATTATCCCAGCTAGTTCCATTTCTCTGCAGTTCCTCTACACTTGGCTCATTCATGCTTCTCTCCCACTCAGTGTCTGACAACCACTCATCTACTTTGTCTCTATAGCTTTCAATTTTCCAGAATGTCCCAGAGTTAGAATCTTTACAGTAGACAGCTCATTCAGATCAGCTTCTTCACTTAGCAGTAGGCATGTAAGTTTCCCTTTCCTTCTCCAACTCTGTCATTCAATCTCTAGGTGGATTCAGGAGGTGATTAACTTTCCTGCCAAGATGTAATGGGTGCCATGTTTGTAGGGCTTGCTATATATCTTAGGTCTTCATCACTTGGGTGACAGGCATTCATGGTAATATCTATAGAGAAAAATAAAGCAGAGTGTCATTTCTGAGCTATTTTGTTGCAGTTCAATGGTCCATAACTTTAAATACATAATTTGCATGCCAAGAATACAGAAGGGATTTGATGTTCATGTTCAGTGGTGATGTCTTAGAGAAATATCCAGAGAATTGACATCAGGGCAACTTCTTCTCTTTACTGTTGTCTTGCTATTTATAAGGTGACAGAGCCAATTTTAAAAACATATTGATAATGGATAGGTTACCCTCGTTACACTCTTTCCTCAAATTCTTATTATCTTCTAAGGATCTGTGGAATATATGGCATATTCTCTCTGGACCTGAGCCATATCTGCTTTTTTAAACATTAACTTCTGCACTTCACCTTTTGGTGTTGTCTATTTTGTCCAAAGCATACCTACTTCTTCTCAAACACATGACTGAATGTTTCCTGATCCTAGCATCTTTGGTTTATATGTACTATGTCACCTGACCTTGAAGGCCTTGCTCAGAGTTCCTTCCTGTGAATCTCAAGTACTTTAGAATCTACTGCCATGGCTTTCTAGAAGGCAAAGTGCACGGCTCCATGCCTTGAGATAAAGATTCAACAGTTCCAAGATGGTGTACAGAGCCCTGCATTGTTAATGAATTTCTAGGTGTCTTAGTTGGGCTTTCTGTTGCTATGACTAAACCCCACGAGCAAAGGCAATTTGGGGAGCAAAGCGTTTACTTCCTTTACCTTTCCATACCTACAGTTCACCATTTGAAGGCGGCGAGGGCAGGAAGTCAAGCAGGACAGGAGCCCGGAGACAGGAGCTGATTCAGAGGCCATGGCTTGTTCCCTATAGGTTCCTTAGCCTGCTTTCTTATAGAACTCTGGACCACCTGTCCAAGTTGTCACCGCCCACAGTGGGCTGGGCACTCCCACATCAATCACTAATTAAGAAAATGCTCTACTGGCTTGCATAAGCCTGATCTTATGGAGGCAGTTTCTCAGTTGAGGTTCTTTCCTCTGAGAGGACTCCAGCTTATGTCAAGTTGACATAAAACTAGCCATGACAGTAGGTGATGAGGTTCTGTTGACATAAATACCTTCAGAAGCACCATGTCTGGAATACTTTTCTAATCCATCTTCTCTCTCAAAGTCTTCCTTCTGTTACAATGCAAACATAATGCCAGCACAAAGTTAAGAAGCAGTAATTATATACCTAAAGCCATCTGCATGCACATAGATTAGGCACTTCACGTGGTTTATTCATCTTTAGCAAACCAATATCTGTAACACTTGAAATCATATGGGACACAATTTAGTCCTTTAGGCTATGTTCTTATACACATCAGCCATGTGGATGCTCTAGAACACAGTGAGACCATTTGAAGATTTTGCAACAACTAACAAAGCAGAATTTTAAAGGAAAGGGATGTCTGACTTGGAATCTGTCTGACTTGGAATCTTTACACAAAAGCATGTGGTTGCAACCATCATGTTTCTAAGCGCTGGAGAATCATCCAGTCCCTTTGAAGGGACGTGTGTGTTTGGCGCAGATTTTGGCCTATGCTGGCTGAGAGTAGAGCCCTTGAGAGGCTCTGCTGAGCAGAAAAGGAATGAAGTGAGACTGGGCAGATTGAGCTGTTTCTCAGCAAAGGACCTTGTGACTACAGAGAATCTAGCCTCCTGTGTTGCTTAGATTGAGGCCAAATCCAGGACAAACAAATGACTGGCACGCCTGCAGCTGCCTTCACATAAATCAGCTCAGCAGGATGTGTTCTCCCACTGTAAGTTAAAAGCTGCCTTTTAGCTTGTATCTAGCTAGCTACCTTGAGTTAAAAGATAGATAGATAGATAGATAGACAGACAGACCAATAGATAGATGAATTTGGAATTTTGCATGACTGAGTTTCTATTTAAGAGAAAAATACAATTTCTACTAGGTTAGTAATGGCAAGCACTTCATATTTTTCTAAAGGGTGTTATCATATCTTTATAAGTGGTATAAAACTTCAGGTGTCTTTCATCTAAAACTTCTGTTTGAGTCTCCTGAAGTCCCAGCAGCTTCTCTCTCTCTCTCTCTCTCTCTCTCTCTCTCTCTCTCTCTCTCTCTCTCT